>VDFB02057680.1:0-20440 GCA_007258455.2 Sequoia sempervirens
TAACAAAGTACATGATTAAGTGGATTGTTACAATGAAAGGTTATTAGCCTTTGAGAGGACCAAACACAGACATAAACACACAAGAAGAAGTTCCCACTCTGAAGCAAAATTGTACAATCTAGACAATTGAGTCAATTCTTTGTCAAGCTACCTTGCCATGCTCGAAAGAGTTATGCTGGTAGTTGAATATATTCCACTAGGTTTTAGGAAAATATTAACATTTTCTCTTTCCTAAAAATGAATCATTTTTTCATGCCATGTTATGATGTATATGTTGCTCATGATGGTATGAACAATTTTATAAACTATAAATAAAAAAATACTTATTGGCATTAACTTTATGTATTTGAATTATGATGCATTATTTTCTTTGTTTTTTTATGGACATTATGCTTTGCGTATTCGACAACTGTTCATTGCTCCTAGTTTCAAAATCATTGATAATTTCTGTCATAATTTTCCATTGCATTTGGAAAAATAAAAATAAAAACTCCAACCAATAGGAGGACGACAAGAATTTGAAAACATTGAATGTTGAAAACCACACAAAAAAATATTTAAAATAAATTGATTATTTTTTTAATATATTTTTATATATTGTCTCTAGAGAGACAATTTTTACATATTGTCTTTGTAGAGACAATATGTTTTTAATCCCAACTATTGTCTCTAAAAAGACAAAAAATGAAATTGTCTCTAAAGAGACAAAAATATTTCTATTTCATATTGTCTTTATAGAGACAATTTTTAAGACAATACTTTAAGACACTCGCTTAAAGACAATACTTGAGACAATACACAATTTTTTTTGGTCTCAAGTTAAGACGATTTATTCAAAAATTGTCTTAAAAATTGTCTTAAAAGCTGCCCCTCTATGTAGTAGTGAGAGTTGTTGGCTTCATTTGATGCAGATTCATCTCCGAAGTATTCCCTTGAGCCAGATCGTTTCATAAGATGCAGTGACCAGTGCTTTGCATCATGCTTTTGTGAGGGATAAGATAATAGTCAACTGTTTCTTGATATCTCATGAAGTTACTGCTGAACCTGTGTCGAATAATATGCTGCTAAATCCATTAAAAAATTATGAAAATTGTGGAAAGAATCCCAAACAAGCCTACAGCAGACGTCATCTTCCGAATCGGAGGGCTTAGGTGGGCTTATCTGAACGTGGCAGACACGTGTACATACGTTTGTTTGATATTCTCCTGTGCGCCCGCATTCAACGGTGAAGAGCAGCCCTCGCCAGCCAAGATTGTTCCGCACTGTACGATGCTTTTTAAATAAGTTATATAAATGACTTTTCTATTCCAATTTGATATTAAAAAAATAGTAATTCTCGCGCACTTTACCAACGCTTCCATTCATTACTCATTTCAGAAATCGGCCACGTGTCCTGGTGCTTCTTTTTTCTTTTATTTTAATTATTTCCAGTTTTGGAGGGTTTTAGTTGTCAAATATGGTATATATTTATCATGAGACTCAGCACCTTAGCAATAATATTTGATGGTTACATGATTTGAGTTTCGAACTTACAATCAATTTTTAAAATATTTTACATAATACGAGTATAAATGGTTGACTTCATTTTATTTTCATGTAATAAATTTAATTTAAAATTTCTAAATATAATATATAATTTGAGTTCAACGAAATTAATAGCTTTTAATAATAAGTGCAGGGGCATGGTATATTAAAATATATAAAATATTAAATAATTTAAACAAAATGTATTCCTTTGATTTAAAAAGCAACCAATCATGCGATGTCACATCGGCACTCAACTATCCATGATGTGAATGCACAAGTATTGGTAGCACTTGTTTTTGGGCCTTTTTGGACGCCTTGACAAAAAGCATGTTGATGTGGCATCATATTTGATGATGTGACCCTGAAACGAAAGTTATAAGTAGGGGACTTGCCAAGTAAGCTATTGTAAAAAAATTGGAGTGATTTGAAATTTCCATGTAAGATTTTGAGAAGCACGAAGTTAGGGTGCACAACTACAGGGTCCTCTCCCCTAACATGATAATTATGAAAATAAAATTACCTCTAATGAAAGTCTTGTGAATATTTAGCATCTACATCCAACCTATGTTAAAATGAATTTCTTTATATTTATTTAGTTTCTTTATTTTGTAGTTTGTAGAAACAAGTAACTTGTAGTTACTTAGTGTTTTGTTTCTTAAATCCCTAACTTCTTAAGAATTTTATTGAATATGCATCTTTCTTATGATTATTGAATTTCATGAGTTAGAAACTGAATATGATTAAATGTAAGATAAAAAAAAATAATATACATGTCATATTAAATAACAATATAAATAGGGTTAAGGTTCAAATAGGGTTAGCGTTAGGGTTCTAGATTGAATCTTGGGGTTAGGTTTAGAATTAGGGGTAGTGTTAGGGTTAGGGTTAAATTAGGGTTTAGTTAGGGGTACAATGCAATTAGAGTTAGCTTTAGGCCTCAATCAAGGCTGGCAATCAACTAAAAATAGGATTATGGTTCAATAAGGGTTCAATTAGGCTGAGGGTTATGGTTCAATAAGGGTTCACTTATGAGTCAATTAGGGTTAGGTAAAGTTAGGGTTTAGTTAGGATTAGGGTTACGGTTCAATTAGAGGCTTAGGGTTTACTTAGGGTTGAAATAGTTAGGATTAGGGTTATGGTTCAATTAGAGGCTTAGGGTTTACTTAGGCTTCAATAGGAGTTTAAAAAATTAAATGTAAAAGAGTAAGAGTGTTTAGTTTTTAAGGATTAATGTTGAAGAATAAGTTTAATTAAGGTTATGGTTGGAGTTTAACTAAGGTTACTATTCACTTAGGGTTAGGGTTCAATTAGCATTCAATTTGGGTTAGGGATCAATTAGAGTTACAATTCAATAAGGGTGTAATTAAGGTTGGGGTTAAGGTTAGTCTTAAATTAGGGCTAGGATTGGAGTTAGGGTTCAATTAAGGTAAGGGTTATTGTTTATTTTACCAAGGTTAAGGTTCAATTAGAGTTCTCTAGGGTTTTGATACAATTAGGGTTAGGTTTCAACTATACCTAGGGTTATAGTACGAGTTCAATCAGGTTAGGGTCAGGGTTTAATTCGTGTTAGAGTTATGGTTGCAATAAGAGTTCAATTAGGTTAGAGTTATGGTTTAATTAGGATGACAATTTCATTAGGGGTAGGGTTATTGCAATTCAATTAGTGTTAGAGTTAGGGTTATAATACGAGTTCAATCAAGTTAGGGTCAGGGTTTAATTCGTGTTAGACTTATGGTTGCAATAAGAGTTCAATCAGGTTAGAATTATGGTTTAATTAGGATGACAATTTCATTAGGGGTAGGGTTAAGGTTATGGTTCAATAAGAGGCTTAGGGTTTACTTAGGCTTCAATAGGTGTTAGTGTTAGGATTATGGTTCAATTAGGGTTAAGATTTAATTAATATTAGGTTTAGGGTTATGGTTAAGGTTAAGGTTAAATTTCTACGATAAAGCTTGGGGTTAGGGTCAACATTAGGATTAGGATTATGGTTAGGTAAGGGTTACAATTAAATTAGGGTTTATTTAAGGTCCAATAAGGGTTAGGGATCAATCAAGGTTAGGTAAGATACAAATAAGATTAGAGTTAATTTTAGGTTAGGGTTCTAGATTAAATTTTGGGATAGGGTTAGAAATAGGGGTAGTGTTAAGGTTAGGGTTCGACTAGGGTTTAGTTAGGGGTATAATGAAATTAGGGTTAGCTTTAGGGTTCAATTAGGCTAATGGATTTTTTTTTTAATTATTTAGAATAAATTTAGTAGACATATGGTTCTCGTTAGTAAGTTTTGTAATGAATATGAAGAGATTTTTAACTATCTTTTTAAATAAAATATATAATATTCTTATGAAGTGATAAATAGGTTAAATGATATCAAATGAACAATTATAAAAAAAATGAATTAAAATTTAGTTAAATTATTATTTGAGGAGTTGAAAAAATTAAATGTAAATGTAAAATTATTAACTCAACTTGAAGCAATATGGCATACCTTTTCAAGGGCTTGAGCTTGTGCATTGTAATTTTCATAATTGTTATTTGCAGGTGTGAAGAAGATTGGTAAAGACAGAAGAAGCATTCTCAAGCAAGAATTGGAGCTATTGTATTTCAAAGATTGAATAATAGAATAATTCTTGGTGGAGTTTTTTCTCGAAAGGGTTTCTCGACATTATATCTTTTGTAATAATATCCCGTCTAGTTCTTCTATCAACTTCTATCTGCATTATATAACAGTAAAATGGATTAATCAAGATAATCACCCACAAAGAATATATGTAACAAAGAAAAAGATTACTTAGATCAGCAATATTAAATTTTTACAGTGTATTAAGCTAAGAAAACCCCTCATTTTTCAACAAGAGATGGACATGATTAGTTTTAGTCAAAATCCTATTGAGGAAGAAAATGAAAAAAAATTACTTAAGGGAACAAAAGCTATGTTTAAGTTGCTATCATTCTTGAACATATGAGTCATAAAGCATATCATTTCAAAATGTAGTTGAATACCCTACTACTGATCATATCAATTCTAAACTAGTTGATCCATCTTTTGACAAGTTTTGTTTCTAGTTGAAAGATGAAGACTGGAAATAAAAATCAAATTGTGGTCATGATTTGTCTTTGAGGTTTGGTATGATATTAATGATGCCTTTTATGGGAATGATCTTGTTTTAAGTAAAATTAAAAGTGCTATGAATTCTAAGAAATTGATTTTTAAGGGAAATGGAGCATTGGACAACATGATTGGTTTATATTGTTGTGATAAATATAAACATCAGCTTGAGCAGGAGCTTGTATATGATTGTTTCCTACTTATGACACAAAATGAATATGGTGCTTTCCCTTATGATTATAATGCACAAGCTAATTATGAGTGTTTAACTTTCCCTATCCAGTTAAATAAGCATTGGATTGAGTACATTTGCAAGCTTAATCAAATAGAATACTCCATCAACCATGTGTTTCAATTAATGATTGATCACAAATCATAGCTGGGCATAAATGTGAGTAAAATTGATAAATCCACAATGGATAGGTCTCATGACAAAGGCATGCTTAAAGGATGGGAAAATGATGAGAACATTTTCAGCCTGATTAGCTTGATACAGACAGTGGAAAATAATTTTTTGATAGAGGTAAGTATCAACCCAAAGTTTAGTGGCCTGGGGCCACCAAGAAAAGTTGAAGCCTAGTTAAAATACAAGGTACACATTGATAACTTGCACCTCAGAGGGAGGCTTCAAATAAAATGAAGATTGGATCTCCTACTTTAAGATCTTTTGGCCTATGTAAAAAATGTACATATTTTTTGGTTGTCTCAATTTTGTCTTTTGTGTTTGATCTGGTTTGCCAATGATTCTGGGATCTCACCATGCCTGTGAGAGGCATGTGTCCCCAATAGGAGCCACTGATGGAACCCCTCAAAAAATTCTTGGTTCCATTTTATTTTTTTTGCAAAATTTGGCTTGGACCCTTGTTTTTGGCTTTAGGTTGTGTCCTCATCAGTATGTTAGGGTTTTTACATACTTTAGAATTGCCTTATGAGTCTAGAAAACCCTTGGTAATTATATTTTTGCATTGACCTAATGTTCCTAGTCTCTAGTTGTTTAAGTTCCCTCTTATGCCATTGAAGTCATATTCACTGGCCCCTGAGTTTAGGTTTATCGATCACCTTGATTTTTTTTCATAATTAAATTTTCCTATGATCGGGCTTGAATTTAATGACTTAAATCCTCAGCCTTTATTCTTATGGGTC
Organism: Sequoia sempervirens; assembly: GCA_007258455.2. Classification (NCBI taxonomy): domain Eukaryota; kingdom Viridiplantae; phylum Streptophyta; class Pinopsida; order Cupressales; family Cupressaceae; genus Sequoia; species Sequoia sempervirens. The sequence goes on from VDFB02057680.1 coordinate 5,777, forward strand.
AAGCTCTCATTTTCCTAGAGGTGGCCCCCTTTTGTGTTAACTTTTGCGGCAAGTGCAAAATTAGGTTTTCACACTTGCCAATCGATTGTCAGGGGTTGATCACCATCATTCCTCGTGCGCCCATGCCGATTTATTTCTTCTTATTTTATTCACAATGGTCGATGGGATTTAGCCATGTGTCTGGTGCATTGGTGGGCCTGGTCTCCTTGGAAAGTATATTTGGTGCCATTTAAAGAGGATCTACGGAAATTATTGAGCAGCATGGCCACATCTTGAGCACTTCCCACGCACCTGTGTTGGTTCATTTCATATTATTTTAAAACACATAGGCTAGTGGGAGATGACAATGTGTTATGCCAGATGATGGGACTAATGTTTCCAAAAAGGCAGTGGACATGGCTTTAACAAAGATCAACGATGGACATTGCAACACGTGTTCTCATTAGGACTTTTCCCTCTGTGCATGCTTGTCTTCTACATTAAGGAAAGATAGTTACACAGGCTAATGGGTTGAGCGAAACTTGTCACTTTTTTGGGACCTACCAAGCTCTGAGGATGGTGATTTCTTCACAAGGAAGGAGATTGACGGTCGATGGTGGGTGACGTGGGTAAATCCTTACCGATTCCTGCTATCCTGCAGAGGGACCACTTGTGTCCCATATTCTTCAATAGGAAAGTGCCACACAGACTATTTCAAAGGACTTAGAAGGTTTCTAGTAAAGATAGATGCTACTAGAGATATTGGTCAAGATCATTCTAAGATAAAAATGATGCTAAATTAGAATTGATTCTTGGGCATGCATGTGAAATTTGGAAATATTTTTATGGCCATCAAATTTGTCAAGAGCTAGTAAATGTGGGAAGGTGAAATTGAAGTAAGGTAGGGTATGGCCCGATATTTTGAAGATAAATCATGATCGCTCCCCACTGCCTTGCTATGATGAATTACAAGTGAATTAATTCCCACGGGCGAGTGGGAAAATATGACACGACATGTTTGGTTAAACACTAAGCATGTGGTTAATATGCAAACTAAATGGATGCTTCTCCCACTTGAGTTTATTGATTAGGGAAAAGTATCAAATGCATGCATTTAATTTTGTCATAATTAATAATCTTGATTGTTTGACCATTGATTCACTTCAAAGTATGATCGACATCTGAGATTCAAAATCAAGGTGATTGATTGCCAGTGCTCTCGCACAAGCTTTCTTGGAAAATTAATGTAGAAACACACCAGTTGCTCCATTTAATGAAGATCACCCACTTGATTATTCTCACCATTTGATTGTTTATGAGAATTAAGAGTTTGAAAGTAAGTGTGAATTTGAGCTTGTTATTTCTGAGTTGGGTGGTGTCTTTGTTCTGAGAAAATTTGATAAGTTGCTAAGTAAGGAAATGGGTAAGGTAAGTGTGAAGATCAACCTGATTTGTAGGTCTAAGAGGCTCAACCCTCTTGAGTCTCAAGATGATTCTCCCCAAGGTGAATGGGATATGCTTGAAATCCATGTGACACCAAAGAAGAAAGCAAGAGTTGTCAATAATTTTTGCTCTAAAATGGTCTATAATGAAGTTTTGCATAGTAATGTGCAAGCTGCTATGATGGTTCAAATTAATAAAATGCGAGAGGGTGAGAGAATTCTTGATGGGACTGTATTGAAGAATGTTGCGAGTATGCTGTGGGATTTTGGGATGGACTATTATAAAGATTTAGAGTTGGCCATTTTTGAAAACACCGCCGTATACTATTCGAGAAAGGCTGCTTCATGGATATGTGAGTACTCTTGTCAGGACTACTTGTTGAAAGTTGGTAAGTGTTTAAGGTTGGAGAAAGAAACAATTTCAATGCATTGTGTGCATCAGAGTAGCCGAGCTAGGTTTGTAGAAATGGTAGAAAATGAACTTCTTTGCAAGTATGAATGTCAGCTTTTGGAGGAAGATTCAGATTGCCATTCATTGTTGAGAAATCACAAGATGGGTGATCTTTCAGAGATGTTTAAGCTGTTTTCTGGTATAGATAAAGGCCTTCAGCTCATTGCCAAAATATTTAGACAGCATGTTACCGGGCATGGTGCATCATTGGTTAAACATGGAGGACAAATGGTGGTAGAGGCAATAAAGGCAAATAACAAAAAAGAAATGATTGCAAGTGAAAAAGATCGGTTTTTGAGAACTGTTATCCAATTGCATGAGAAATACTTACAATGTGTGGAGGAGAATTTTATGAACCACTTCCTTTTCAAAAATGCACTCATGGCGGCCTTTCAGAGTTTTTGCAATCAACAAGTTGCAGGGAGCAGTATTTGCAATCAACACTCAGAAGCCCTCGAAGTGCCCCTGAACTTAGCAATACGCACAAATACCCTGTAGAAAGGGTGCCTTTTTCTAACAAAGGAAATGGTTGCTATTTTAAGTGAAAGCAACATTTTTGAAATTGATTATTTCTTCACCTCCTACACTTCGTAATGTGTGACGTTCCTACTTTACTTATATTTTCAATAGTGGATAAATAATCTCCAAGGCTTTCTTTTGTAGAAACTAATAATCATATTGGAATCATTCTACCTGTATTTCTTTCAGTTATAAGAAAATTGCAAATGCAGAGCAGGGAATGCTTTATTTTATTAGCATAGGTGACTGACGTGGAGCATCCTGTTCCCACTTCAATCAATTTGTAATGCTGCTGTACACAGTCACCTTAATTCTTGTCATAAATTTTCTTGCAAAAATGGACAAATAACTACCTTCTAGCATTTTTCATTAGTTGTTTTTCCTCTCTTGACGTGGAGCATCCTGTTCCCACTTCAATCAATTTGTAATGCTGCTGTACACAGTCACCTTAATTCTTGTCATAAATTTTCTTGCAAAAATGGGCAAATAACTACCTTCTAGCATTTTTCATTAGTTGTTTTTCCTCTCTTCAACAAGTTAGTAGTACAAGAGAAAAAAAATCACTGTAATATATGTTACATTTAATAATCTTCTGTGGAAGTCTACTTGTTTTCAAAGGATGTTTTTGGGAAGCGTATGGAGATGCTCGGATACACCAGCTGAAGTCCCATGATGTCTGCAGGCATCCCCAGATATGTCTCCAAGCCAGGGTTGCTTTTGTGGGACAGCAGACAATTACCAAGGGTCAAGGTACAAGTTTTTAGGTAACTATGATCAATTTTTTCAATTGTTAAAGTTGCCCCGATCTAAAAATGGAAACACCTGATAGCCTCTCCTAATAACCATTTTAGTTTCTTTTACTAAGCAAAATTGGATATTTCAAGTTTTTGATTTTTCTTAATGGCAATGTGAAGATATTTTTAAGCTAATCCTGCGTACTAAAACAAATCAACTTAACCTCTGCTCTGAACCTCACCTCGCATGTAATGATGTTGGATCTGAATTTGCTTAATTTTGGCACAAAAATTAGGTTATTGGTCATCACTTTGGAACTTTTGATCTCACAAAAGAGGATTGTTGGCTCCATTTGATGCAGATTCATCTCCGAAGTATTCCCTTGAGCCAGATCGTTTCATAAGATGCAGTGACCAGTGCTTTGCATCATGCTTTTGTGAGGGATAAGATAATAGTCAACTGTTTCTTGATATCTCATGAAGTTACTGCTGAACCTGTGTCGAATAATATGCTGCTAAATCCATTAAAAAATTATGAAAATTGTGGAAAGAATCCCAAACAAGCCTACAGCAGACGTCATCTTCCGAATCGGAGGGCTTAGGTGGGCTTATCTGAACGTGGCAGACACGTGTACATACGTTTGTTTGATATTCTCCTGTGCGCCCGCATTCAACGGTGAAGAGCAGCCCTCGCCAGCCAAGATTGTTCCGCACTGTACGATGCTTTTTAAATAAGTTATATAAATGACTTTTCTATTCCAATTTGATATTAAAAAAATAGTAATTCTCGCGCACTTTACCAACGCTTCCATTCATTACTCATTTCAGAAATCGGCCACGTGTCCTGGTGCTTCTTTTTTCTTTTATTTTAATTATTTCCAGTTTTGGAGGGTTTTAGTTGTCAAATATGGTATATATTTATCATGAGACTCAGCACCTTAGCAATAATATTTGATGGTTACATGATTTGAGTTTCGAACTTACAATCAATTTTTAAAATATTTTACATAATACGAGTATAAATGGTTGACTTCATTTTATTTTCATGTAATAAATTTAATTTAAAATTTCTAAATATAATATATAATTTGAGTTCAACGAAATTAATAGCTTTTAATAATAAGTGCAGGGGCATGGTATATTAAAATATATAAAATATTAAATAATTTAAACAAAATGTATTCCTTTGATTTAAAAAGCAACCAATCATGCGATGTCACATCGGCACTCAACTATCCATGATGTGAATGCACAAGTATTGGTAGCACTTGTTTTTGGGCCTTTTTGGACGCCTTGACAAAAAGCATGTTGATGTGGCATCATATTTGATGATGTGACCCTGAAACGAAAGTTATAAGTAGGGGACTTGCCAAGTAAGCTATTGTAAAAAAATTGGAGTGATTTGAAATTTCCATGTAAGATTTTGAGAAGCACGAAGTTAGGGTGCACAACTACAGGGTCCTCTCCCCTAACATGATAATTATGAAAATAAAATTACCTCTAATGAAAGTCTTGTGAATATTTAGCATCTACATCCAACCTATGTTAAAATGAATTTCTTTATATTTATTTAGTTTCTTTATTTTGTAGTTTGTAGAAACAAGTAACTTGTAGTTACTTAGTGTTTTGTTTCTTAAATCCCTAACTTCTTAAGAATTTTATTGAATATGCATCTTTCTTATGATTATTGAATTTCATGAGTTAGAAACTGAATATGATTAAATGTAAGATAAAAAAACAATATACATGTCATATTAAATAACAATATAAATAGGGTTAAGGTTCAAATAGGGTTAGGGTTAGGGTTCTAGATTGAATCTTGGGGTTAGGTTTAGAATTAGGGGTAGTGTTAGGGTTAGGGTTAAATTAGGGTTTAGTTAGGGGTACAATGCAATTAGAGTTAGCTTTAGGCCTCAATCAAGGCTGGCAATCAACTAAAAATAGGATTATGGTTCAATAAGGGTTCAATTAGGCTGAGGGTTATGGTTCAATAAGGGTTCACTTATGAGTCATTTAGGGTTAGATTTTATTTAGGGTTAGGTAAAGTTAGGGTTTAGTTAGGATTAGGGTTACGGTTCAATTAGAGGCTTAGGGTTTACTTAGGGTTGAAATAGTTAGGATTAGGGTTATGGTTCAATTAGAGGCTTAGGGTTTACTTAGGCTTCAATAGGAGTTTAAAAAATTAAATGTAAAAGAGTAAGAGTGTTTAGTTTTTAAGGATTAATGTTGAAGAATAAGTTTAATTAAGGTTATGGTTGGAGTTTAATTAAGGTTACTATTTTGTAGACACGCAAAATTAGCATTATGCATTTGATCAAAATCACACTCATCCATTCATCAGGGTAAATTCATCAACTTAAATCAAACAAATCAAACTTGATCCTATCATCATCTCTTTGATTAAATAAATCAATCATTTATTTAATTAAATCTCAAATCATCATTCATCTCCCTTTGATTTGATTTAAATCCCTAAATCAAGTCAAATTGGTCAAATCGGCCTAATCATCATCTTAGCTAATTAATCGATCTAATGCTAATCCCATCCCACTTGCATTCTCTAGATTTGGCCACTTGCACATGAAATTGCATTTAATTGATTTATCAAAAATCTTTATTTTCAACTTGGCATAAAGGGAGAATATTCTCCAAGTTTGAATTTCCCCCCAAGTGGACATGTACACCAAAATAGAACATTTATGAGGCCTTACATGTCTCTTACATGTCCCCTTCCAAAGTCAAAATCAGCATTTATTGGAAAATTTGAATTCAAATTTTCCCTCTCATGGGCACTCTTCCCAAATCTTGCACATACATCAACCAATCATCATTTGACAAGTGTCTTTATCTCATTGGCTTAATCTTTAGTCCCACATTGGTCCCTCTTCAACAATCTTAGCATTTGAAATCTTCAAATAGAGGCTTCAACATTGAGCAAATCCTTCACAATCTCCACAATCTTGCAAGGTCACTCTCTTCATTTGAGATTAGATCTTGTCCATCATCTCCATCATCTATAGCAATTTCATCATCTTGAGCTTTTTATCAAGGATTGGGAAAGGGTCACTAGCACATGTGACACCAATCCACTATGGAATAGATATGTATCTTGTTTCTTTCATGCTTTCAATTTAGTTTGATTTGCTATCATGTTTAGGAAGCATTTTGCATTATTTCATAGGAGTATTTTGATGAATTTGTAAGTCATTAATCCATGCTTGAGGTTTAGTGTTTGCAGATTTAAAAAAATGCTCACATAATTGGAGCTAGAAGGAGGGCAACCTTTTGTGTTTTGTTGCAGGAAATGGATTTGATCCAATTAGTCCATTTCTTTGCACTATCTATGATTTATGTATCCATTACTAATGCTTGATATCTGTTATTGATTAATTTAAATATGCATTGCTCATCTTATTCTTCCACATTTCTTGTATATTTTTTTTTAGAGGCATTAAAAGGCATACCACTCACAGATGCTTCTTAAGATACACGTATTATGAGAAGTGCATTTCCAGTTTGCTGAAGTTGGCTATTTTGTTTTTTTTTCTGATCCTCTTTGAATGCTTTCAATCACACCTGAAGTATGTTTGAAGTGTTTGATTGGATGTTGGAAAATACATATTTGCCTGATTAACGCTGCAGCCTCAGCACAAATCTGTTTCATGGTCTTAACCTTTTTTGTGAAAAATAGGCTTAGTTTTACCTTCGTATGGTTTCCTGTCATAGCGCTTCTTTCCCTGTGTAAAAATCTCATTAGATCACCAGCTACGGATTGGCGGAGGCATACGCAAACGAACACAGGCATACAGAGGAGTACGCGGGAATACTCATCTACCTACACAGACTATACAATTGTTGCATAACGAAGCCACAGGCACGGTGAAACAACTATGATTAAAGTCACACTTAGCTTTATTACATTTCAAGGGCGTAGTAGATGATTGTGTACAATGGAGCAGATGAGTCATTATATACGTTGATATTCTGAGCATTTCATAATATTTGCCTGTCCAAAAGTTCCAACATTACACAATCGGCTAACATTATATGCTGACCCCTGTGTTTGTTTTGCTTTCCATATCTTTGTATTGAAGTCAGCCAGGTAAGATTTTCAAGGAGAGACCGGCCATTTATGTAAAGATGAATCTGCGTTATAGCTCCATGGGTAGTTCTCTGAATCTGCGTTATTATAGACTGTAGATAGTGGCCTGTTGCTTTGTGAGATGAATCGACTCATCAAGTCATAGGAGTTTCTAAGTCCGAATCTAAACTTGAATTCTGTAGCTATGGGTCTTTGACTTTGTTGCTTTAACTCTATGATCATTAAATACCTACAGATCTGCAAAATCTCTTCCGCAGCCTCAATAGCCTCATGGAATGAATGATTAAGAGGTGCATACAAGGCGCAACAGCAAATACAAGAATTCAAAACTTTTTCCCGCGCCTTTGACTCACATACCAGTTGCAGGAATTTTTTTTTTTTCGGTTTCAAGCTACCTAACGTTAGGCGCAGACAGTGAGGACGCTGGTAAAAGGCACTCTGTTAGACTTGATCACTGCAGCCACTCTGTCAAACAGTTTGAACGCCTTGTCTAAGCTTCCACACTTTAATACATTTGCATGTAGGCAGATAGAACGTGGAAAAAGGCCGAAGTAGCAGTGACATCAGCAGCAGTGCACGCCAGGTAATGAGTGGATCTTGCACATTTCTTTGTCTGCAAATGAAAAAAGAGAAGGTACGTTGCTATCTTCATTAACATCACTGTTTTCTGTCATTAATATTACTGGACTTCTCATTGGATATTGCTGTTTAAAACTTGTACTCACCATTATTACTTGCCAGCAGGGAAGACGTGAAAAAAGGGATAGTTTGGCAGCCATAACACTTGCTTCATTTTTTTTGCGTGTTGACATTTCAACCCAAAAAGAGAATCTATCATTTAGATGTTGCTTGTTGAATCTATCTCTGCTATTCATTAAATTATGTCAGATTAGTTTTTGAACATTGAAAAAAAACAATTCATTAACTGCAATATTTTAATGACTCAGCAAAGGGAAATAATGTTTCAATACCATGTATGTAGTTGGGAAATCAATGCAGAATGTAGAATGCAACCCTACGCCTCTCAATCACATTTGCTTAAAAAAATCTTCAAATGATGTCATACTAATCTTGAGAATTTTGTAATTATTCCATATGACCACATTTTTGTGAGAGAGCTACGGTCTTTAGCTTTACACCTGCCATTTGCATTTAATGAAATTTATGGCATGGCCTTTTTTTTAGAAAATGCATTTTTACGGATACCTTGCAAATACTGCACTTTATGAACTATGTCAAGAACTCATGTGCCTTGTTAGTTTTATTTCCTTTATTTAAAGGAATAATTGACATATCGTATGTATGTTTTTTTGGCAACCAATGTCTAACTCTTACTTGTGGTGTTTGTAGGAAAAAGGTACCAAAAGCCAACAAAGGAAAGCGAAAGGTCAACAAAGAGAAGGCTATCAAATGAAAACCAAGGAGGGGAAATTCTTTTTTGAAAACACAATGTGTTTTTAAACACTTTAGTGTTTGATCAACACTACTTTACGAAATTGTTTTCCTTTTCGTTTTAGAACACTAATTTTCGTTTGGGTCTAAAACAAACAATTTTATTTTCATTGCAAAGGACTTAAAACGAATCTTAGGACAAACTTACTAACTTTCGTTTTGGGTTAAAAATTGAACAAGCAATCCTCACACTTCATTTTGGTGCTTAAAACGAATTCACAATTGCTTTGAAGGGTATAAAACGAACAAGTGTTTGAATTGTGTGATTGTCTTTTGAGTACGTATCCTCTCCCCTTGTGCTTCGTGCGATCTAGGGTGCAAGAGAAACACTCAAAATACATTTTATTGCTTTGAAACACTTCAAATTTGGGCTTAAAAATTGAACATCTTGTGCGAGTGTGAGTAGGGGCATTTTCGCGTACATTCTCTTTCTTTGTGCCATCAAAGATCGATCGAGTTACGGATTGTGTCTTTGCTCGCTTTTGTTTATCTTAGAGGGCCTGCCTTGGGGAAAAAGTACTCACCCAAGCGACGACTCAACCGGTAACACTCTAAAGCCAAGAGTATTTCCGTACGGGATATAAATAGAGGATTTTTGGTTCGCATATAATCAACGGTTGGCTCCGACAAGATGGATCGAAAGGGGACTCTTGCCACGTTGAACCAACTCCCTCTGAGCGAAAAGTCCTTACTGAACCATGTGCTAGAATTTGCCAAAATCCTTGAAAATCTATTTGTTGGTGCAAGAGCGGTGGATTAAAGCCACCCCTCTTCACCCGGTCTTCTAGTAGAGATGGAAAGCATGCCATGGTAGTTTCATGGGTGTTGATGTAGCTGCCCGGTGTGATAATGAGCGTGGAGGGAGCAGTGGGGTCAACATCTAACCATCGGCTAGAAGATAAGCGTGGTACACTTTTTCAAGTGGGAATCAGCGAAATATTGTCTTACGCATCCATGGGGCTTGTAATTATTCTTTGTTTGAAAGCCGGTGTGTATTATCTTATTTGCAAACAAACATTCAACATGATTCTCAAATTTTAAACCCTCTTGAAGACAAATATCATTGACTCGATCCATATGTTATTTATTTCCATTGGGATTCACGTCCTTAGAGGTTCCTAAGCATTGGATTATACCTCAATTTGTCTTCTTGAGTAAACAATAGGAAAACCCTTGCCTTAAGTTCATTAAATTTCCACATAAAATATCTTGTGGGGTTTAAAGAAATTAAGACATTGGACATCTTAGTTTGAAACTTTAATCAAGAGTGTGTTTGTGGTAAAAAGTACTCATTAAGCAAAGATAACAAATTGGACCCCACACATGTGCTTGATATCTTTGGGTCATATTGGTCTTTTGATTGCTCTTAGAGAAAAGTTTGTTCTTCAATACCTTGGCCTAGTAAACAAAGTCTCTCTAAGTCTCTTAGGATCAAAATCAAACACTTCATCCACCTCAAACACTTATCAAAATCCATCCCACCAAACAACTTTAGAACTTTGAAACATCATTCTAGACTTGGGTACATCCTTAAACCAAATCAAAGTCAATTGTTTAATTAGGTGTGTGGGAATGCATCCTTTCTCATACATCTAATTGAATTAGCAAACCTTTTGAACAAGTTCATCCTAAAGATAACATCCAACATCTTAGGGTTTAAAAGTTCATCATCCACATCAAAACCAATCAAGGTAAAATCCTAAGTCAGCATTGATCAGGGACCTAAGCGTTCAACACTCATATCATTTACACATTTCATTCTTCATATGTATCATTGATCACAGGCATGGCGAGGTCACTTTTGCAGCAAGATCAAAACACAAGAAAGAACATGGAATATACACTTGATCCATACATCTTGGTAAATGCAATCGGTTGAATCTTCAAAGCCTTGCAATGCCTATCAATTATCAAAGTCCATGCATGGGATCATTACCTTCGACAAATGTTAATGGTACAACAAGTGTGAGTATGCCCAAGTCAAAGTTTGGAACACATTTCCCAATGATAAATCCAAGTCCAAACCTACAAATCCACCAATCAAACAATCAATGCATGAGCCTTGAAACGAACAATGTCATTCCACCAAATCCCTACAAACCAAATGTGGATGTACCAAGTGCAACTTTTCGAAACATGAATCCTAACTCAGAAAACTTTGGAAAAATGATTCCCAATACCAGCAATGTTCATCCTATCATGCCAAATCTGAACATCATCCCAAATCATAACATTATCCAAAGTCAATTTTCCCATAATCCCATTCAAAAACTGCAAACATGCATGCCAAAACTACTTGAACACAAGCCAAATCAACTATCTCAAGTGAGTCAAGATCAAAATCAAGAACAAATTTGGCGAGATCAAATTGCGAAACTTTCCAAAATAGTTGAGGCATTGCGCCAAGGGAAATCTCCACCACCATTACCCACATCATTCCTTGGTTTAGGGCTTCCCCCTTTACCTAACACCAACCAATCCACCCAAATCAATCCACTTAATGTCAATCAAACCATCACGTCAAATCCTTCGAGTATACCATCGACATCACACCAATGGATGGTATCTAATCAAACAACATTGATCCCAAATCAAAATTTGATTATACTCCAAGGACCCTGCTCCACCGTTGTTGTATACTTCATCACCCATCACATCTCAGCCTCTCACTGCCGCGGTGGCTCGGCGTGTCTCAAACTTACAATGCTACATCCAGCATGATTCTAAATCCTGCCACCCCACCACCGAATTTCCCACCATCAGTCAATACTGACTGGCATTTGCAGAGCACTTTCAAAGGGATACCAGCAATATCTAGCCATGCAACAAGCAACACAAGCTCAACAAGTGCAACAATCCTTGCAAGTTTCCCAAGCCTCTCAAGCTACCCAACCAACACGAGCACAAACACAAAAGATGACAACTATTGAAAACAAGGATCAAGATCAATCCATCACTGAGCACACGTTTACTTCATCCAATGATCAAATTGACATATGTCAAGAGTCACTTTTGAATCATGATCAAAATCCACCAACAAAACTCGACAATGAGCCAATTCAAGAAATATCAGCATCACTTGAGTCTATGGTCGAAGACATTCACAATCTCTCCACCGCAATTGTCGAAAACAATGATCAAAACCTCTCCATTGAGGAGCACATTGAGGATGTATCTACACAATCCGATGATCAACTCACCATACATCAAGAGCCACTTTTTAGTGATCTCTTTCAAGGAGTGTTGGGATTATTTGATCCTATTGACATAATGCACGATCCATCGACCTATGATCATGTTGAAAATGTTTCTACATCGCCTTATGAGTTAGAGGACATATCTCAAGAAGTTATTCCAAAGCAAGATCAAAATCTTTCACCAAGGTCTAGCAATGGTCATTTTCAAAACATGTTGATCCCCTTTGACCATGGTTCTGATCTGAAAGAACCTAAACTTCGACGCGAGGGATATTGGAGTCATTCCTATGTCTAATACTTGTCAAAGAACCCACTTTGCTTCAAGCAATCCATCCTTTGAAGCTGCCCCATGTGAAGAACTTGATCCAAAGCATGTCGAAAACAACTCTGAAATTAATCAAGATCAAGAATTTGTATCTTCAAGATACTACAATAATCTAATGAACACTCTCTTATCCATGCAAGATGATCATATCCATGTAGCACTTACTCCTCCATCTACCCATGAGATGCTTTCTATGGATGGACAAGTAGATGATCTTCATCTAGAACAAGATTGTGTTACACAAAAAGAGCAGATTCTTAATTCCTACAATCAAACAGATTTGTCAACATCAAGATCGAATATGTCCCAAACTCAGTTTGAGGACATCATGAATAAAGATATCCATCATTATTTTCCCAAGGAAACAAGTCAGATAGAACATCCAGAATTAGCAAAGCAGCAAATGGAAATAATGTCATCTACAGTGATCATTGATCAGAGAATTCATTCTAAACAAAAGCTCTCAAAACAAGCAGAATCAATGAATAAAGGTGATACTATCACCATACTGGGGGCAACTTCGTTTCAAGCAAACGTCAACATAGGGTGCATGAAGAATCCTTATGATGAAGCCAATGTCAATACTACAACCATCCACGCCATGAATCTTCATCCACCCCATCCGCACCCCATCACAGTGGGACCAGCGTCAAAAGAAAGATTTGAATCAAAGTACGAAGAATGTTATCGATGCAAAAGAAGCTGATAAGCATAAAGGACAAATCAAGTACATATGGATACCAAAGAATACAAAGAAAGATCATCCCTATCAAACTCCATTAGTCAAAGAAACTATGGGGCAAAATAAAAAGGGGAAAAATATCCATCAAGGATGTCTGCAAAAGAAAAAGAAAGCTTTTCAAGCGACGTACAAAGTGTATCAAGGAGTTGGTCCTAATTCCACGCTTGCACACTTTAGTATCCGCGCATCATTGCTCATCTTCCCAAGTTTGGAGAGTTAAAAAGGTTCCCAAGCTGTCGACCAATCCATCTTATCTAAGCGCTCCATCCATGCCTCCACGCATAATATCCAATTCTTACATTGACCGTGTATTGGCAACGACCCTTCATCATAAGGATTCTGAAGGCAATCTATTGCGATGTACGCACAGAGACAGAGTTAACTCCGGTATCAATGAAGCAAATCAAGAATCTCAAAAGTTATATTCAAGTGCACGTATCTTAGCAAAGCAACTTCTTCAGGCAGGATACCGATGGCACATTATGATAGGGGCATCTACATCAGCGACACCCTGTGGTTCAGCATAAATCTTTCAGAAAAAATCAAAAAAATCAAAAAAGCAAAAAATCCAAAAAAATTAGAAAAAGGATTGAAAACAGTAAAGAAAAAAATCGTCCTCTAGTGAAAACCACTACGGTGGCGCTTTGGGCAAGACCATGATGAAAACTTGGCAAACAGGCGTCATGTGTAGAATTGAGCATCTACGTGCGCCACTTCAGGTGAAAGCATCTCATCCCATCCATAATAAATCGAGCATTCCATCCATCTTATTCATAATAAATCCATCCATCCATAAGCCATTTATCCAATCCATCTTTATCCATCTATGTCCATCATGCAAGTTATCTTGATCTTGATAAAAAAATTTGGGGCACGCTTTACGCTTGCTTACGGTAAAACATCTTGACATGGGTCATTTTCGTCGATCCTATCCTATGCAGCATATCTAAGCCATGAAGCATTATCCAAATGAGCATTCGTTATCCGAACACCTTATCTTATCGCAAGATAATCCATGTCCCTCCATCCATACACTTATCTGAGCATCCATCCATGACATTCCATACATTGCTAGACATTGGGGGCAGATATGTACATCTTGCTTCGAGAATAAATTTTGATCTGTATCCTTCGCCTTATGTGGCGATCCGAACATTGGAAAACATGAAATCAAATTGGTCAAAACCACTGTTGTGCAAAAAATCCAAATCACTAGCCCATGGCATATTTTGACAAAAACAGTCCTTATCAAGCTTCATCTTTCATCGAACATCAATCCAAACAATCACTATCAGTCGCATCTAAACACATTCTTAAACATCACATCAAATCATCCAAACATCTTTTGTTCGAAACCAAGCTTCATCAAACATGATCAATCAAATCCAATCAAAAAATCATCATCTTGGGGATATCTTTCCCAAATCCTTGTGTTGCTTAACACTATCCTTGCATTGTCGTGTATCCTCGACAATGTTATCATCAATCCCAATCAATCAAATCATTGCATTGTTGTGTATCCTCAACAATGTTATCATCATCATCAATCCATCGACTCGATCAATCAACCTTAGCTTGGTTTGCAGTTAAATCCATAAACAGGGCAATGATATCATCACACATGTCATCAAAATCATGCGAAAATCCAAAAACATTCAAAACATATCAAAATCCAAAAAACAGTCAAAAAGTAGAAAACATCAAAAACATTGAAATCCGAA
>VDFB02057681.1:0-24583 GCA_007258455.2 Sequoia sempervirens
TGATTATCAATGGAAACTTGCTCAAAAATTGTATGATTGATTCAGGTGCCTCAAATAATGTGATGCCTATTAAAATCATGGAGGAAATGGGCTTAAAGGTGGATAGCACTTATGGAAAATGCTATGCTATGGACTCAAGGGAGATCCCTATGATTGGAATCATAAATGAAGTATCATATAGATTGGCAGCTTGCCCTAAGAAGGAACTTGTCATGAATGTCATAGTAGCTGACATCCCTCCAGCATATGAAATGCTGCTCTCAAGGAAGTGGTGTGCTTCTATGGGAGGAAGTATACAATGCGACTTATCATTTGCTACATTCTTAATTGATCAGAAGGATGTTAAGATTGCCCGAGAGTCAAGGTGCAAGCATATGATTGAATCTGTTGATAAAACAGAAGAACCTCCACTCATCAACTTTGTTGACACTGATATCGATACCTTTTGAGTAGAGGAAGCAGAACAAGAGGATGGAGAGACCAAGCCAGTACCAATAGTCAAAGAATTCATGCAGACTACCTTAGAAGAGTCAATATGGACTATGTACTTTGATGGAGCTTGCTCCAAGGATGGCTCAGGTGCTAGTGTCTTGCTGGTATCACCACAAGGTAAGACTTTTAAGTATTCCTTTCTACTCCAATTTGCATGTACAAACAATATAGATGAATATGAGGCCTTGTTGCTTAGCCTGAAAATTGCCTCTAAACATGGTATAAAATCACTGAAGGGTATTTGGTGACTCAGAATTAGTAGTCTCTCAAGTCAGGTCTAGGTTTGTCACTAAGGACAAGTGCTTGAGGCAATATAAGAATGAAGTGTGGGATACCATTGAGGCATTTGATGCCTTTGGAATAGATTGGGTAGAAAGAGGTAAAAATGCCAAGGCTGACTTGCTAGCCAATATCGCTGTCAAACTGGATGAAGTGACCTTTAATGGTATTTCTAGCATTGAGGTACAAACTAGGCCTGCAGTGCCTGATAATATCTGCAATTGGTAGGTGTTTCAAGATGACAATGATATCTTGAGATTCTTGCACTGTGTTGAACAATATGAACATCAAGAGATTGATTTTGGCTCATATGTGGTAAAAGAAAATGGTAGAGAGACCTTGTTTGGGAATGAAGTAATTCAACTGAAGAGCAACAAAATCCCAAAAGGACTGGTAGCACTGGAAAGAATTTTTGAAGGACCAGACAAGTCCAATACAAGACAAGCAGCTACCCATAAAGAAGACCTAGAGGAAATCAATCTAGGGACTGATAACGCACCAAAAAAGGTATACATAGGCAAGAAGATGAAACCTCATGTAAGGAAGATATTGATTACCCTATTGAGGAAATATAGGCATGTGTTTTCCTGGTCTTATGATGACTTGAAGGCTTACAGGGAAGACTTGTTCCAGCATGAAATTCCCCTGAAGCCTGATGTGAGACCATTCAGGAAAAAACAAAGGCCTATCAATCCAACCTTGAGATCTAAGATGCAGGAAGAACTAACAAAATTAAGTGATGCAGGGATTATTAAGCCTATAAGGCACTCATCATGGGTGTCAAACCTAGTTCCTGTCAAAAAAAAGAATGGTGATCTTAGGTTGTGTGTGGATTTTAGAAATTTGAATATTGCATCATTGAAAGACAACTATCCACTCCCAAACATGGAGGCAATGTTGTAGAAAGTGACTGGGTGTGAATTGATGTCCATGATGGATGGATTCTCTGGTTACAACCAAGTCATGGTGAAAGAATCAGAGCGGTAGAAGATAGCATTCACCACACCATGGGGAACCCATGTCTATGTGAGAATGTCTTTTGGCTTAATTAATGCTGGTGCCACTTTCAAAGAGCCATGGATGTGGCCTTTGCTGAGTTTTTAGACCTATTCCTTGTTGTTTACCAAGATGACTTGACTGCTCATAGCAAGAGAGAAGAGGACCATTGCTCTCACTTAGAGAAAATCTTTGTCAGAGCATTGGAATATGGTATTTCCATTAACCCCAAGAAATGTGCATTTGGGGTTAAGGAGGGAAAATTACTGGGGCACATTATCTCAAAAGATGGCATCAGAATTGATCCAAAAAGGATAGCAACCATTGACAGGATCCAACTACCAAAGAATGTCAAGGGGATATAGTCTTTCTTTGGTCAAATAAACTTCTTGAGAAGGTTTGTCACTAACTTTATAGAAATCATCAGACCTATCTCCAAAATGTTGAAGAAGAATGAGAGGATAGTCTGGTCAGAAGAGCCCTTAAAGGCTTTTCAAGCCATTAAAGAAGCAATAAAAGATGCTCCTGTGTTGAAGACACCCGACTATTCAAAGCCTTTCTAGTTGTTCACCTTTGCTTCTTTTCACACTATAGTAGGGGTGTTGTTACAGAATAATGATAATGGTTTCAAGAAGCCCATAGCCTTCTTCAGTAAGTCTTTACAAGCTGCAGAATTGAAATATGACATAAATGAGAAACATGCATATGCACTAGTCAAGGATGTGAAAGCTTTTAGGCCTTACTTAATGGGAGTTGTCATAGTTGCGTATGTGCCTAGTGTAGCTGTCAAAGACATTTTCACATAGCAGGAGGTGTTAGGAAGAAGATGTAGATGGATCAACAGGATCCAAGAATTTAACATTGAGGTCCAAATTACTAAGTTGGTGAGAGGACAGGGATTGGCCAAGATTATGGCCCAAGCCAATCTGGAAGCAAATCAGATAAACTCATTAGAAGAGGAAAACAAATCACACATCTGCAATATGGAGCACTCTGACTGGTACAAGGATGTGATCTATTATCTACAGAAGATGAAATGCCTTGACAATCTGAGTGAAAATGAAAAAAGTACGATAAAGCTACATGCTATCAAATATGTTATCGTAGAGGGAAATCTCTGGTGGAGAAACAGAGAGGGAGTCATGCTGCAAATGTGTTGATTAGAATTAGGCATTAGAACTTCTAAGGGAGATGCATGGTGGAGTCTGTGGTGGACATTACATGGCCAAGACAACTGCACACAAGGTGATGACGGCTGGTTTTTGGTGGCCTACTATATTTAAAGATGCACATCAGTTTGTGAGGACATGTGATGCTTGTCAATGTTTCTCTAGTAAGATGAAATTCTCTGGTAACCTTCCTTTTAGACCAGTTGTAGTGCAATCTCCATTCCATACTTGGGGCATTGACTTCATAGGTGAGATATCATACAAATCTAGTGGGGGCCACTCTTGGATATTGGTAGCCACTAATTATTTTACCAAGTGGGTGGAAGCAATCCCAACAAAGAAAGCAACTAGCAAAGTGGTGATCGACTTTTTGATGAATAACATTTTGACAAGGTTTGGATGCCCAGAGAGGATTGTATCTAATAATGCTATGTGTTTCAGATCTGAGGAATATACTAAATTTTTTGAAAGATATGGTATCCAGATCTCCTACTCATCACCATACCATCTGCAAGGAAATGGACAAGCTGGGTCAAGCAACAAGAGCTTGATGAAGATCATCAAGAGAATCCTGGACCAGAACAAAAGGGCATGGGATTCTAAATTGAAATTGGCACTCTGGGCAGACAGGGTAACTATGAAAAGGGCAATAGGTTGTGCCCCATTTGACTTAGTTTATGGGATAGGAGCTAGATTGCCCCAAAACAACCTGATAGAGATGTGCAAGTTTATCCAGGTTTATGATGATGAAATTGACAGGGAGATGCAATTGAGAATGGATGCTGTCATAGAGCTAGATGAGACTAGAAGGGATGCTCACAGGAGAAGTGCCAAGTTGCAAATGCAAGTGAAGAATTTGTATGACAAAAGGACAACTGCAAGGAATTTTGAGAAAGGAGATTTGGTCTTATTATGGAATGCCAGATTGGAAGATAAGGGAAAACATGGAAAATTTGATACAATCTGGCTAGGTCCATTTGTGATCACCAGCAAGTGGGGAGAAGATTCATATGTTCTTCAGGCTCTAACAGGTGAGATTCTTGAATTGCCAGTTCATGGACAGTTCTTAAAGTTGTAATTCTCTTGAGGTATCTCTTTTCCATGAACAATAGCTTAGGGTTTTCTTTCCATTTTGTTTTCTTGTTTGTGTCTACTGGCTCTATCTGAGCCAGTTCCTAGTTTGTTTTGGTCTTTTCTGTCTGGTCTGCTCTCCCAGTGATCTGAATTCTTGCTATGCCCACCAGGGGCATACATCCCCAACTGGAGCCTATGTTAGTGCCATTTCTGGTTCTCTCATTGTCTAGTTGTGTACTCTTCTTTTTCATGATAAAACTTTAGCTATGGGGTGTGTTTCATTTTGGCACATGGGGTAAATGGGCTCCCCTAAGGGTTGAGCCCAGCGTGCCAGTTTTCATCTCTCCGATGGGGTGGCCTGTGTTAGAGGTTTTCCTGGATTTTCTTTTCCCCATTTTTGGGCTTTTAGTTTGGTTCCCCTTTCTCTTTTGCTTGCCTTGGCTTTTCTTTTGTTTTATCGGAGGCAGAATGGATGCTTGAACGAGCCAGAGTTTTCAATCGAGTTCTGGTTCTGATTTCACATCCGTCCACGGATTCACGGTCTGCCCCGTGGAGTTTCTTTTCCTTTCTGCCCTACGTTGAGGTCCTTTGAGGGTCATTTTTCCTCTCCCGTGTTCTTCCCGCCTGAATTTTTTGCTTTTTTTTCCTTTGGTGGGTCCCTTCCTTTCTCTTTTGCAGAGGCGGATCCAGGTTGGGTTTTGGTCTTGGGTGGTCATTTTGGTTTTTGTCTCTTCCCCCGCTCTGGCTCTGGCTCTGTCTCTTTCCTGGTTCCGGCTCTGACCTTGTTTGGTTCTCGTTCTACTTGAATTTTGATTCATTGACCTACCTGGCTAGTGCACCAGCAACTTAAGTTCCCCCCGAGCCCCTTTGTCTCGTCGTTAACCGGCCCCTTGTTACCATTTTCATCGGCCCTGCATTGCTTTTGTTGTGACCTTTGGCACTTGGGATAACCTCTCGGCAACCCCGTGTTGTCTCCCTGAGGTCTCTTTTCTGTCGGCCTGTATTGGTTGTGTCAGGGAGATGGTTCCCTGACTTTTTTGTGTCTCACCGATGGGCTTTTCCCATTGGTGTGTTGGTGTCCACTCGAGGTGAGGTCTTCCTGACTCCCCTTGGTCTCCCCGAAATCCTTTTGCTGCCCCTAGTGTAATGCCATCGGTGTGAAGTCATAGCGAGATTGCAATGTTATACCGACCGATGGTGAATGGATGTGTTTCAAAAAAATTCAGGGTTCTCGGGATAAGGTCTTAGTGAAGATATATTGTCTCCCTGACTTGTGCACATGGAACGGTTCATCATCATGAATCAGATGGTTGAGCTAACATTCAAAGATGTCTCGGTGATAGGTTCATTTTGTATTCTATCAGCTTATGTTTTGTATTGTAGTGGGAGGTCTTGGTGAAGGGGTCGGGTCTTGCCGACATGATTTAAAGTGGCACTCGGTAGGAGTTCTCTCTTCTCTTGGTGACCTAACATGCTCAGCTATTTTGACATAAATTTTCACTCTACATAGCGTCTCACCGAGGATTTCATGTTATGGAGATAGGTGGACTCTGTCGGCGAGAGAACCATTTTGTCTTGGCGAATGTGAGTGACCTTAGAAGTTTTTGGCAAAGCAATGTGATATTACAAAGGGTCTCCTCGAGACCAATAAGCTACAACGACAATGGGTGAGTGCAAGGGCATCGGTATAGAAGGTCATAAGTCTTGGCGACATATAATGAATGAGCTGGGGTTTTCAGCTAGAGGTCTCGGCGAGTGACTTTCATTCTCGCCGATGGAACATAAAGGGTCTTTGTCGGCATAGGCTTTGGGTTGTTTCAGCGACATTGCATGGGGGGTTTCTTTCATAGGCTCTTCGGTGAGAGTTATTTTCTTCGGGGAGATGTCTCCCCGACCATTGCCTATCTCACCAATTGTGTTGGCCCCTCGATGTAGCATGTTCTCTTCGACCAGACATCTCCCCGAGTTCCTTCTGTCTGGCCGATATGCCTGGTGACTTTGGTGTAACTATTTTTGTCGCTTGGAGGTCTTCCCGACACCGCTTTGTCTTGCCGATAGTGGTGGCCTGTTTCAATGGTCCAATGATATTTAAATGATAGCCAACTGATCTCAGTGATTGACGGTGGAGATTCAAACATGCATGCAGCTAGGGTTTGAAGGGTGTTTGCACGTGAAGAACAGAGGCCTGGAGCATTCATGGCGACAAGTGGAATGTGGCTAGCTCCGTTGAACCAACATTCATGGTGACACGACTTTGGGACAAGGACGACATGGCTTGAGTGTGGACGCTCGGATTCAGCGGCAGATTTAGTGCAAGTTGATTGATCTCTATCCGTGTGGGATTGTCCCTCCTGACAGATATCCGACCAGAGGCATTTATGTAACCAAAGAAGTTGTTGAAGGTCACAGCGAGGGTTTTGATTGGTCACGATGCAGTTGGGGTCTGACGTGGCTCTGAGTTGGGTGACGATCCCTGGACTGTTTAAAAGGAATTTTTGAATCATTTGTAAGGGTCTTCGGCCAGATTCTGAAATTAGAACTAAAAGAGCACTAAGTGACAGAGTCAGGTTTTTACCAGATTTTGAGGTCTAGGATTATAGTCTACAAATTGTAAGGTTCTTGGACGCATACCAGAACCCAAATGTATCTGTTTAGGTCTTTGAGTCTCTCCTTTGGATTGTACATTTGAATTGTTAATGAAACTGATCAAGGATCATTCCATTAGCCTTTGTAATACTTTCTTGCATTTCCTGTTTTGATAATAGCTCATGTTCAAGGAACAGGTTAAATTGCTTTCATCATCTCAAAAATTCATATGTATGATTGAAAGATTTGATAAGTAGTCTTTAAGATTTGATCACTAACTATGGGATTAATAAGGTTAATTTCAAATAGGCTTTATTTGTCCAAGTAATCATTCCTTTTGTTTGCAGATTGTCTTGACTCCTAGCCCAATGGATATGGCACTGATCTGATATATGTTATTTGTCTTTAGGGTTTCAGTTATCTTGCTTAAGAACATTCATTCAAGTTAATGTTTCCTGTTTCATGAATGACATTTGTGTTTAATCCCATTCTCTATTAACTTTCCTCGCTCATCCAATAGTTTTCCATCTCTTGGATGAGTGTGTGCACTTTAACCATGGCCGATAATGTATTTTCTTAATCTTATATGAGTCTTGTAGGAGTATGTACTAGTTGCTTACAAGAAATCTCAAGGTGTACTTAAGGAACACCCTCCTGGGTCTTGTAGAGCCCGAAGTGAAGGAGAAAGCAACAACAAGGTGTTGCATCTCATTAGTTGGCCACTTGTCTAGCAAGCATTCAAGCATTGAGTGTGGAAAGCTCATAGGTGTTTGCTCGGACCTGCTGGTTAGTTGTTTCCTAAACAAGAAAAGCAACCAACAGGTCCCTTCTTATAGATTTTCAATTACAAATCAAGGGTTGAGATACATGATTGATAAATGGACAAGATTTTCCTAGACTAGGGTAGTTTACATTGCATTTGATATTGGGGGTACATTAAATGGTTACAAAATATTCCCTTTTATCCCTCAATTTAGAATAAATCCTTGTTGTTGATCCCAAAAACACTTTGCATAGCTAGCACATACTTTGGCACAAATTCTTATGTGAATCAACAATAAATCTTGGAGTTGTATTGAATATTTGGTTTATTTTAGTTACAATATTTTCTAGATTTCCCTCTTGGCACCTTAGGATACACCACAATTCCTAGGGTAGTAAGCATGGACATGGATCCAAATGCAAGTCCCCTTTGATTTATTTTATCTCCTTCCAATAATAATTTTATGATAACTCCTCAATTTTTGGAAAGTTAGTTTTATTTCAAGATCCTAAAAATAAATATCATCATTATTAGCTCACATGTTAAAAATATAATTCTTAAAACATAAAAATAAACCTTTTCGAGATTTCAACTCTGTTATTAAATTTTGGAATTTTAGCCTTATCAAGGGATTTTAGAGATTTTACCATGTTAAGAAATTTAGGAAATTTTTTAATTTTGGGGATTTTGACCAATTTTGGAATTTAAGATTTCAGGATTCTTGGAAATTTTGGAGATTTTAGGCTTCTTGAAAATTTTGAAGATTTTCCATTTCCAAGAAATTTTCCTCTTTGGGAAATTTTAGAAATTTTGATTGAGCTTTGAAATTTTCTAAAAATGGAAATTTCAAATTTTGAAAGGGTTTTAGAAATTTTTCAAAATGGAAATTTTAGAATTTTGAAAGGGCTTGGAAATTTCCAAAATGGAAATTTTAATTTTCAAAGGGCTGGGAAATTTTTTGAAAATGAAAATTTTGAAATTTTGAAAGGGCTTGGAAAAAATTTTAGAATGAAAATTTTGATGATATTTAAGTTTCATGGATTTTGGATTTCACAGATTTTCTCCTCTTAGGAATTATGAAAGGTTTTGGATTTTTATGAAAATGGAATTTCAAGGATTTAAGGTAAGTCTAAAAGTGTATGAAAACCCTAAAATTCCAAGTAGATGGGAAATCTTCAAAACTCCATAACTTTTGACCTAGAAGGAATTTCCCAAAACTTTAAAAAGAAACTTAGCTTAATTTTGTATTCTCTATCCATAGGTGCAATTTTTTTTTACATATAACATCCAAAAATTTACTTTTCAAATCTATTATCAATGGGACAAAAGGCCAATGACCAAAATGAAAGGACTAAAGCACAACAACCATAAATCCAAGTCCAAATAGACATGAACCTAAAATCATAAAAAATGAATATGACATTAATTTAGAAGGACTAAAACCATGCAAATCCACCACCCGAGATAAAAATTCTAACTCCCAAAATCAACGACAGAAACCAAAACTAGAGTCAAAAGGCAAAGATGAAAGAGGGGAGTCCTCACTTTCAATGGGGTGTGTGTTGAAGGCACAACAAATGGAAACTTTGTTGTGTAAATTATTTGGAGAATTTCAATGATGAATAGGTATCATGAATTCAAAATCACTAGTTTCAACCCCCTAAAATAGGTCAAATAAATCAAAACACATGATCAAGGAATCAAAATCATTGGTTGATCTAACTTTCTATAGACTGAAAATCCAAGTGTGTGCAGATGCATTTATTTCCTTTCTTAAGTGACCACAGGAACCTATGCTCTATCATGTTAATTGACATAAAATGATTGTACTTCAAAAGCATCCTAGACATTGTCTCATTGCCGATCGAGCGTCCATAGCCCCAACAAGGTTGTCATTATGATTCTCTTGAACATAGCTCTACTGCTAGTTAGACGTCTATAGATTTGATAGAGATACCTGAATTCCACTGAAATTTGAATTTATTTAATGTCTTCAAACTTTTCTTTTTCTTGTTTTTGATTTTCTTTTTATTTTCACTTTCAACTTGCAAGCAGTGAAACTTGACATTTTAGGGTTGAGAATCACATTGGCACTGAAGTAGAAACTTAAGATATTTCACTTAACATGACTTCACAAATAAACTCATAGGTGTATACACCTAAAAATGGTCACATCACATAGTCTGGTAATTAATTAAATATTTTTAATATTTAATTAAATCTCTGAATTCAATCTGTGTATAAATAAATTTAAATAATTTATTTATATTGTTCATTATTTCATTTCGATTAAATAAATAAGTTTATTTAATCATCTTTTCGTATTCATTTCTTAATTAATTAAATAAACATTATGATTTATTTATATTAATTATCAATAATCTTGGCTTGAATATTTTATTCAAATAAAGATTAAATATTTCCCTCTTCTATTAAATTCTTCTAATGTCCATTCACAATTAAATATTCCAAAATATTTAATTAAATTCTTCTAAAGTCACATTATAATTAAATATTCCAAAATATTTAATTAATTCTTCTAAAGTCTATTTGCAAATTAAATATTCTAAATATTTAATTGAGTCTTCTATAGTTCTAAAATTAAATATTTCAAAAATATTTAATTTCTTTAAACTCACATGAAATTAAATAAATTTATTTATTTATTTATTTTGCATTATCTTCAACAACCATGAAACAAACTGCCAAAACAAAAAAATTAAATCCCTTTATTCCTATGCAAGCTTGTTTCCGTGGGTTGAAGATAGGCTTCCATTCTTCTCTCCAACCTCCCAACCTCTTCCATCTTCCTCTCAACATCTCCATATCTCACCATTCAAACTTACCAAACAACCTCACAGCCGTTGATCCTTGCCAGCCAGGATTTTGCCTGTAAAAAGCTATAAAAGGACTGTCGGGTCTTTGAAATCACAGAGAAGCTTTCAATAGAATAACTATAGCCAAATTGCAATAGCATAAGTCTTTTAGCATTCAAGCATCATAGCATAGCATAGTAGCATAGCATATCATGGCCAATCATTCTCATTCCATAGCATCCTCAATTTACAGCCCCTGTGCATATCCGTATCAGTATTCTCACCTCCACCAGCATATAAGATAGAGAAGCTCCTTCCTTTGCATACTCATTCTACAGGTTGCCATTCAGAGAAGCCTTGCTTACACAATATAAGAGCAGCAGCTTCAAACAAATCCCTGCAGATAGAGGAAGATGGAACAACTCTGAAAGAAGCTCCATTTGTTTATTTAAATTCAAATTACTTGTTTTCCTTCAGTTTAAAGTTCCATTATGTGTGTTTTGTTTATTTCATTTTGATTATACATATTTAACATACACTTTTTTGGCGCCCACCGTGGGGCTATTGCCCCAATTTTAACATCTTATTATAGATTTTCCTGACAGGTTATGGCCAAAAACAATAGATTAGCGCAAGAAACACGCTTCAGCAATATTCATACCCAGTTTAGCACCCTTGAAGCATCTTGCAGTGCTCGTAAGGCATATTGCAGTGCCCTTAAATATTCTTGCAGCGCCCTTAAAGATTCTTGCTGCGCCCTTGAAGATTCCTGTAGCACTCTTAAAGCATCCTGCAACGCTCTTAAAGATTCCTGTAGCGCCCATAATGTTTGTTGTAGAACATTTTTGAAAAACTTGCAAACTATAAATTGTAATTTGAATACAGCTTGATTGAATCTGACGCGACCGCGGACAGTAACAAACTTTAAATGAAATTAAGCAATCCTAGGGTAGTCACATAAATGGAATTAAGTAATCCTAGGGTAGTCACATAAATTAAAATCAAGCCAATCCTAGGATAGTCACTTCACTTTTAATTTTGGGCTAAAAAGAATTTCATGTTTTTGTGAAGCAACATCTTCACCTAGCATAGCAAATTTTTATTTTGGGCTTAAAACTGAATCTTTGATTGCTTTGCTTAAACGGTGATAGGCCTATGCTCTCCCCTTAACTGGGTGATCAAAATGCCAAACTCATCTATTTCCCTTTATGCAATTTCCAGTTTTATTAAAACCTTTTAGAGAGCCTGCTCTTATGGGAAAAAGTACTCACCCAAGAGGAATGACTCAAGTGGGTTCAAGCCAAAGCCAGGCTATTCCACCCCACTCTAAAATTTAAAGCAAATTTGGAGAAACCCTCTTTTGACGGTAGTGTGCATTGATAACCATCCCCAAAGCCTTTGTTCTAAAGGTAGGGAGGTCTCTCGAGGGAGTCTATCATTTGCCACACCGAACGAAAACCCTTACTACGAACTTAGTGTAGTATCCAACCAAAGTCAATTTCTGAATGTCATAATAATCACAGTGCAGGGGAGGGAAGAATCTACCCCCAAGATACTCACCATATAACTGCCAAGGATTTTTTTCTCAGGGGATTCGGTATCCACTTCTGTCACTTTGAGTACGCACCTAGAAAAGGCAAAAACACGGGCACCCTTTCGGGGGTGACATGGCTATGTGAGTTGACGCAGTTTTAAGATGTGGGTTGTTGATTACTATGATGACCTACTTGAGAACTAAGAATGAGTCTGTTTGAAATGCTTATCATGTGTAAATCCTGTTAAAACAACTTTTGAAAAACATTTTGATCATACACTTGATGTTTAGTATAGGAATTAAAAACAACTATTCTATAGCTTGTTTGAAGTGTTTTCAAAAAATTAATTCAGTTAAGATCATCCAACACTTGTGATCACCTTGATTACTCTCATGTTACGAAATTGGAAATCTACAACTTTTGTTAAGAAGTCCATTCTCAAAAGAATCAAAAAGCCAAAGAAACCCCTTATCTACAAGAAACTATTGAAGAAAAGATGATTCTTGTATCAAAGCCAAAAATTTTTACTCAAATATAGAACCTTTCTTCATCGATATCATGACTATGTTAGAGGTTTCACTGATGATTATGCTATAGAACCATTGTACTCACAAGCTTTCTTTCAAAGAAAAGCCCTTTCTCAAAGGCATAACCATAGTCAACGTATTCGTTTTTATTATATTCCCCAACCTGCAATTGAATATTCTACTCGTCCAAATCAAATTCTGCAATAGAGAACTCAAATCACATTAGGCATTCATCACAAAATCCATCCTTTTATGAAACTAGGATCAAACTTCATAAAGTGCAAAATCATCCTTTTCTTGATCTTTTGCTTAAATTCCGGCCAACAGGATTTTCATCCTTTCAATTAGGGAACAACACAAGCTAAAGATTAGAAACCTTTGTAAGTCATAGAATCTTCATTCTATCCTGACTTTCATACCTATCACAAATTGCACTATTTCATTCTTTTGATCAAAAGTTAGTAGAATTTGGAACAAAGCTCATGCCTGTCTTCACAAGATCTCAAAAACACATTGAAAAAGACGAAGGAGAAACCACTACAAGCAAAATGGGTGACCATAATGAGAAAGAAGAGGATACATTTAATGTTGACGAATTAATAGAGGAAAAGCTTCAAGAAGCGGAGCAAGATCCCCAATTCCATACTCTTATGGAAAGGATTTTAGAACGAAACAAAGAAAGATAATTTCTTTCATTAGCTAATCAAGGAGCTAAGTTACCTTACAATTTCGATATAGAAAGGATTAAACAGAATCCTGAAACTCCTCCTAATGACTTTAGTGCCCTTACTCAACAGATAAAAGAATTACAAGGGAAAATAAAGGAGATGCAAGGGGGCACAACAAAGAAGTATTTTTTGGAAGACAGATCTCCTTATCCATTCGATAGGAGTCTTCAAATGATCCCTTTTCCAAAACATTTTGAAATCCCTAAATTTGATAGGTACAGTGGAAAAACTGATCCCATTGAACATGTGAGGGATTTCCGAAATATGAGTCTAGAATTCGCCTATGACGATACCTACTTAATGCAATTATTTCCATGAAGTCTAGGTGCACAATCCATGGAGTGGCTTTCTAAGATCACTCCTCCCATCAAATCCTTTGAGGAGTTAATAAATCAGTTTATATCACCATACTCCTACAACATCCAACACCAGATAACAATGCTTGATCTTTGTAAAGTGAAACAAAAAGTAGGAGAATCCTTCACTACATTTCTGCAAAGGTGGAGAAGGTTGTTTGCACGATATTCTCGTCCTATTCCTGAAAAGGAAAAGATGGATATCTTCATCAATAGCCTAGATCAAGAATTAAGCTATAAGCTTAATCCTCATTGTCCTCATAACTTTGAAAAATTGATTGAAAACACAATCACCATTGAAGGGGCCTTGGTTAAACAAGGAGTGATAAAACTTGATAATCCAAGTACATCCAACCAAAACAACAACAATAAAACAAGGTTTTGGAACATAAATAAAAATGTTGTCAATGATGGTATAGTAGATGCAAATAATCTATGAACAAGACCATCTATCTTCAATCTATCAAGTGCTCCATGAAACAATCAACAAGGAAATAACAATCAACAAGGAAATATCAACCAACAAGGAAACAACAATCAACAAGGACAAAACTCCAAGCAAGAAAGCATGACCAATCAAAACATCAAGGATAATCATGGTAATTTCAATAACAATCTTGGCAATACCCAAACATCAAATCCGTCCAGACCTCCATTCTTTTCAAATTGACAGAATTTTACCACTTTGGGTCAATCTCTTGAGTCTACTCTCAAAGATCTTCTTGATAATAAGGTTATCACCTTACCACCACAAAGAGATTATGAGCCACGAGTCAAACCACCATCATGGAAGGACTCGTATTATTGCAATTATCATCAATGTAAAGGTCATAGAATGAATAATTGTCAAGCTTTGTGAAATCTAGTACAATATTTAATTGG
Source organism: Sequoia sempervirens (assembly GCA_007258455.2). Lineage (NCBI taxonomy): Eukaryota > Viridiplantae > Streptophyta > Pinopsida > Cupressales > Cupressaceae > Sequoia > Sequoia sempervirens. Next base: position 14,204 of record VDFB02057681.1, read on the forward strand.
AAATGGCACCACTACAATTGAAGGACACCATACCAATGACGATCATCAAGCATTCAAAGATCCTTTACCAAACTATCAAAAGGGGGAAACATCAGATACAAAAGCCAAAAGCATACATAATGTTGAAGACAATATAATCCATCACATCTATGTTGATGATCAATGGGTTAATATTATCAAAATCAAGGGAAAACAAGAATATCAAGAAGTTAATGTGACTAAGAGAGGACAAGAGAAAGTTGTTTTAAAAGGAAGTTCATCTAAAGAAAATATTTCCCCTCCAAGTCAGTATAATCTAGTTGATCAATTGAGAAAAACATCAGCACAAATCTCCATCCTTGAACTTCTCAAAATATCCCCCATACACAAGAATATTTTAGAAGAAGCTCTTGTAAACACAACTGTTGATACTGATCTAGATGTAAACAAATTTCAATCCATGGTGGGATATTTTTCTTCCCCCACTTGTCTTTCATTTTCTGAAAAAGATGATGCCTCCATGACACATCCACATAATTCATTGCTCTATCTTGAAGTCATGATCCATAAACACCGAATTAGACGTGTCTTAATAGATGGAGGAGCTAGTTTAAACATTTGTACCTTAAAGCTAATAAATTCCTTGGGAATATCAGAAAATTCTATTGATCCACGAAGGAAAATAACAATCAAAGCATATGATGATGAAGAAAGAGCTTCTAAAGGACTAATAATGCTACCTATCAGAGTGGGACCTGTTGTGAAAAACACATTTTGTCAGGTTCTAGATCAAATCTTTCCTATAACATACTTTTGGGTCATCCATGATTCATGATATGCAAGCAGTACCATCAACGTACCATCAATGCCTCAAGTTTCCATATGAGGGACAAGAAATAACTATACAAGCTGATTACAATAGCACACAAACTTGTTCAAATCTCCAAGCAACTCAAGACACCTTTGTGCCACATAATAGGGAGGCTCTTGTTGTTTCTTCTTCTATTCTACAAGGCCAATTGCAAGAACTGACAAAGAATCTTGACACTAAGCTAAATTTTAAAGACAAAGGAGTAGGTGAATATTCATTATCTCTTTCTAGTTTACCTCCTTCTCTGAGGTCACATGGTCAGCCAACCTTATCAAATCAAAAGATTGCAATAGCCTCTACATCTCAAGCTTTTGTGCCAATCACAAAGTTTGATGGAAAATTCATTAAAGCTAACACCACTGAGGAAGAAACTGAAGATATGGACATCTTAAGTTGGCTATACAAAGATGAAGATGAATCTCTTTTCCACATTAAGTTACCTACATAACAATATGGTAAAGGGTACGCTATCATGCAGAAAATGGGCTATGAAGGAAATGGTCCTATAGGAAAGAGAAGAGAAGGAATCGTGGAACCAATTCAACCTATTTCAATACATCCAAATGATAAAACAGGACTTGGATATGGTAAAAATATAGAAGACTCTACTTCACAGCAACCACAACCAACTCATGAAGGAGGATCAATTTCAAATAAACCCCATGAATCAGTTTTCCAATTGCAGAACAGTTCAGATACTGATTCTAATGAATATGAATGGGACACCATTTATAATGATGAATTTTGGAGAGACAAACAAGTTGATACCATACACAAATATGCACCTATTCTCATACAAGGAGAAGGTTCAAGGCCTCCACTTGATTATGTTTTACAAAGCGATCATGACTCAAGTGAGGATGAATCAGATTTTAATGAGATTAACGATCAACAGGAGAATACCATCATAGACCTTGTCTACTATGAAGATGACAATCATATCATGACTTTGACAGCTCAAGACCTTACCCAACCTAATGATACCATGCCTTTAGTTTATTCAGAACTTATTGATTGGGACAATGATGCACCTGTCCACATCCCTACATTTCATGATGATGAGGACATTATAAATTTCCTTTGTTCCTCTAATGAGGAAAACAATTGTTTCATCCAATAATTTCATACTCACGATTTTGATAAGGAGGGTGTCAAGTCTCTTAGCTACAAAATAAATGAAATAAAAGATGGATCTATTGGTGAAAACCGAAAAATGGCAGTGGTAGATCACAACAAGAGAAAAATAAAGAGCGAATCTGACAGTGAAAACCTTTCTGAGGCACTGAAGGATGAGAAACTTGACACTCTTCCCAAGCATTATCATGAAAGATCTTCTATTTTGATCGAACCAACAGAATCAATCAACATAAGTACAACAGAGCACCCAAAAATCTTGCAACTTGCAGCGTCATTAACAATCAAAGAAGTATTGAAATTCATGGAGTTCTTGAAGGAGAATCAAATCAACTTTGCTTGGTCATATGTTGATATGCCAGGGTTAGATCCTAATTTGATAATGCATCATTTATCTATAAACGTAGGGGCAAAACCTATGAAGCAAAAACTTAGAAAAATGCATCCACATGTTGCATTATTGGTCAGAGAAGAATTAAAAAAGCTTTTAGATGTTGGATTCATTCGGACTATTGATTATGTAGAATGGATTTCCAATATTGTACCTGTTTCAAAGCTAGATGGAAGGATTAGAGTTTGTACATATTTCAGAGATTTGAACAAAGCTTGTCCCAAAGATGACTTTCCTTTGCCCAATATAGATATGATTGTTGATTTAACTGCTGGTCATGCAATGTATTCATTAATGGATCGATTTTCAGGATACAACTAGATAAAAATTGCACCAGAGGATCAAGATAAAACAGTGTTCACCTGCCCTTGGGGTACCTATTGTTGGAATGTAATGCCATTTGGGTTAAAGAACGCAGGAGCCACTTATCAAAGAGCAATGACAACCATTTTTCATGACATGATGCACACATTCATGGAAGACTATGTGGATGACTTATTGGCCAAATCTCACATACGAGAAGGACATTTAGAAATCTTGTCAAAAATATTTACCAGAATGGAGAAGTTCAATGTTTGACTTAATCCAAAGAAATGTGTCTTCAGCGTTACATCTGGAAAACTCCTAGGATACATTGTTTCAGAAAAGGGCATAGAGGTTGATCCAGAAAAAGTAGAAGCTATAATGGACATGCCGCCACCATGAAATATCAGTCAACTTCGATCATTGCAAGGATGGCTAAAATCCATCAGAAGGTTTATAGCTCAACTGGCAGATAAAAGCTTACCATTTACACATTTATTGCATAAAAATGTCTCATTCAAATGGGAAGAAAAATGTGAAGCAGCATTCAATCAGATCAAGCAATATCTTATGAATCCACCAGTTTTAATTCCACCCATTCTAGGAAAGGCACTCATACTTTATATTTCAGCAACAAAAGTATCCTTGGGGGCATTACTAGCATAAGAGGATTCTACAGGCAAAGAAAGGGCCATATACTATATCAGCAGAACTTTAACAAGTCATGAATTAAACTACACTTTCATTGAAAAAGCTTGCCTCACAGTGGTGTTTGCCTCTCAAAAGTTGCGTCATTATATGTTGGCTCATACAGTTAAGCTGATAACCAAAATTGATCCACTAAAATACCTTTTAAGCAGAGCTACTTTAACAGGAAGACTTGCAAAGTGGGTAATGATCTTAAGTGAGTTTGACATTCACTATGTAGATCGAAAAGCTATTAAAGGACAGGTCATTGCAGATCAGTTGTCCGAAGCACCTTTACAAGAAGAAAATCCAATGCACATTGAGTTTCCTAATGCAGATGTCTTCACAGCAATGATTCAGAAATCATGGACATTGTACTTTGATGGATCCTATATGCAACAAGGCTCGGGGGCAATAATTCTTTTTGTCACACCTAAAGGAGATAACATACCAAAATCATATCGATTGATGTTTCCTTGCAAAAATAACATAGCCGAATATGAGGCATTGCTTATAGGGATAAAAATAGCCTTGGAATGGCGGATTATAGAGCTGCAAGTCTATGGTGATTCACAACTTGTCATTAATCAAATCAATGATGATTATCAGACTCAAGATGATAAGTTGTTACCTTACAACAACATGGTGGATGATTTCAAAAAGTATTTTGTGTCAATCAAGTTTTCACAAATCTCAACGATTGATAATAAAGCTGCAGATGCAATGGCTACAATTGCTTCCTTGTTACAACTGTCAGAAGATAAAAAATGGTATGAATTCTTGGTGGAACAATTATTTTCTCTCACCTATGATAATCTTGAGACCCAAGTCATATACCATTTAACCGGTTCTGATTCCCCTTTATATGGAAAGACTTATACCTACCTAAAAGATAACATTTTACCTCTGGACTTATCTCAAAACCAAAAAAGGAATTTCATACGCCAATCATCCCGTTATACCTTGATCACCGACATTCTTTACCGATGTGGTCTTGATGGTACACTCCTTCGATGTCTTGAACGTGATGAATCTGAAAAAGCCTTACAAGAGGTTCATGGTGGTATTTGTGGAACTCATTCAAGTGGTTTACCTTAGCCAAGAAACTTGTTAGAATGGGATATTATTGGCCTACCATGGAGAAAGATTCTTTTACTTTTGTCAAGAAGTGTTCTAAATATCAGATCCATGGGAATCTTATTCATGCACCTGCACAGGAACTGCAACCTTTCACTCCGACATGGCCTTTTTCTCAGTGGGGACTAGATCTTGTTGGAAAAATTCATCCTTCATCATCAAATGGGCATAAATTCATTATCATAGCTATGGAGTATTTTACAAAATGGATTGAATTTGTTCCTTTGATGACTATGACTGGAATACAAATCTCTTCATTCATCTTGAATTACATCATTTGTAGATATGGCATTCCTAATTCTATCATTACTAATAATGGGAGGCCTTTCAAAAATTAGGATATTGACGAACTTTGTGAAAGATTTCACATCCAACACAGGTTCTCTATGCCTTATTATCCACAAGGTAATGGTCAAGTAGAAGCTTCCAACAAAACAATCTTGAAGATCTTGAAGAAGACAATAAATGATGTCAGTCATGATTGGCATGTCCAATTAAATCCAGCTTTGTGGGCATACAGAACCAGCATTCACACACCAACAGGAGCTACACCATATGCCTTGGTCTATGGAGCAGAAGTAATCTTACCACTAGAGGTTGAAATAGCTTTGCTTAGGGTCTCACTCAAGGGATTGATAAATGATGAGGACTACAGGGTATCTCGTCTGCAAGAGTTAGAGCTATTAGATGAAAGACGTCAACATGCAGTTGACCATTTGAAGGGTTATCAACAAGTTATGTCCCGTAGCTACAATCACAGAGTTAAATCATGAACATTTCAAGTAGGTGACTTAGTCTTGAGAGAAAATCCATGTAATCAGCAAGACAGAGAAAAGAAAAGAAAATTTGAACCAAACTGGCTTGGTCCATTTGTCATCATTGCAACATATGGTTCTGGTGCATATCAGTTATCCACGTTAGAAGGGGACCTATTTGAAGAGCCGATCAATAGCATTCATTTAAAGAAATTCTATGTCTGAATCATCAAAATCATAAAAAGTCCTAAAAAAATCCAAAAAATCAGAAAAAGTCCTAAAAAAATCCAAAAAATCATAAAAAGTCCTAAAAAAATTCAAAAAAACATCAAAAAAATCCTAAAAAAGTGCGATAAAAAACAAGTGGTGAAAACCTGGCAAACAGGCGCTACTTGTGATCAAAATAGGCTCCTCCATCTATTAGCTTATGTCTTGCATTCACTTTAGGTATCATCCATTCATATCTATCATCTGTACATATCTTTCATATCCATATCATATGATAGGGATCCTTATGTTTCATCATGGCTTGATGAAATTTGTACATATTCATACTCCTTAGGTTATGTTTACACTGGGGGCAAAAACACAGAGACATAGACTGAACAAGAGAGGGGAAACGAGCTTTTCGAACATCAAAAACAGACACAAGACGGTTCGCCAAAACACAACAAACATTGCCGCATCAAATCAACCACAACATGCTTATTCAATGCCAATTGAAATCAAAACGACATGATCCAAAACAAACATCAAAACAAAACATCAATGTTGATAACCAACTTGGATGATCTTAATCTGAATAAATGTTTGAAATATTTTAGGCAAGATTTGAATGGTTGTTTGATTTTTCTATCATATCTCTGGAGCAATTCAATGATGTACTGAAGTAGAAAAGAAAGGAAGGAGTATGATTTTTCTTTGTCTGCTATTTGCGAGGAAATCATTAGTACTATGCAAATTGGTCGCAAGACATGCTCTACTAAGTATCATTGATGACATTTCAGAATTTGCATGGGAAAAGGGTTAACTCTTGTCTGTTTATGCAAGCAATACTCAGGTCATCTTGGTTCAATTATACCTAGATGCTTGTATTATCCTGCTATATTAAAAATCATGAAAGCAATACTCAGGTCATCACTGGTGCTAACATACCCTTTGATGCTTGTATTAACTTTCAACATTTCAATGCTCTATGATGATACAAAAAGCACAAATAAGCTCTCTAAATGACAATATTGTACGAATATCCTGCATGGTTAGTATAGATTGCATTCATGTTAGAATTTTCATTTTACATTTTCCCAAAAGTTGGCAAAGTATCAAGTGTTTCATATCTTTTTGAATACATGACTGAGTATATTTTGACATTCAACAAAAACATCCTTTCATACATTTTTCATGCATATTTGCATCCAAAAATCATAAAATCAAGGCATACATCATAATCAAAACATTTATAAGCATTCCTAAATTGTATCATCCATCATATTTATACAATTGTGCATCAAATAGATTTCACTTATTTTATAAATCATGCATACATATACATCATAACCATAAAAATTGAGAAACCATCATATTATACCACATCATGCATATATAAGAAAATCAAATCACTCATCATAAATCATCGCTGCATTTCATATATCTCAAAAATGAGTGTCAAAATGTACAAAGAAGTCAACTATACATGATATAACATCATCAAAAATAAGATCATCTCAGGGTGTATACAAATTGTTTAAACAAAGTATCACAAAAACATCATGTACAATGCACTAGGCAGTGCTATCCTCTGATGGAGCTGGTCTGGGACCTATCCCACCTACACCTGATGGACCTATCCCACTTGCACCTGATGGACCTACTCAACCTATCCCTGATGGCCCTCTTGGAGGTAATGGCTGCGTCACACCCCTGTTGGTAGTTCGAGAATGACTATGAGTAGACCACGACTATGTTTAACTCTCTCTACACTCATGTGGCACCGCATCATGATATCTGGTCCTATAGAACTCGGCCTCCCGGGTGGCTCTGGTCACCTCTATCATCATATCACTAGGTAAGGTACTCGTTGCTACTCTCTGTAGATTATCAGCCAAAGCAATGGCCTGCTCACCCCGCTGTCTAGCTGTATCTCTCTCAGCAGTAACTGAGGTCACCTATCCCTGAAGCTGTGTAATCAAGGTCTGTGCCTATGCTAGCTGACTCTATAAGCTCTGCACTATAATTTGTAAAGAGGATGTCTGACCTGACACCACTGGATCTACTGAAGGTGATGGATCTGTATGTCTCATCCATGGTCCACCTCTACCACCTCTCCTACCACCTCTCCTGCCACCTCTATCACCTCTCCCACCATCATCATCTCCTCCACTCTCCTCATCATCACTATCTCCCTCTGACCCATCATCATCTCCTTCGCTCTCATCATCATCATCTCCCTCTGAATCTTCACCCTCTGAAGCTGCCTCTCTCTGTGGTCTTTGATCACCTCTCTATGGTCTTTGTATAGCAACTGGTGTAATAGGCTTATCAGGATCAAACATACGTGGTGCAAGATGCTCTAACACATACTGACTATACTCTGGCATCATCCCTATGTCAAGGACATCAACTTGGTAATCCCACATCACTACTCCTAAATTGGTGAACTCTGCCACCACTGCCTCATATGAAATCCGTGGACCCCATACTGCAAGCTCTGGCTGTCATCGTGCATAAATGGTAGAACCCATAGGCATACCCTGAATCCGACCAAACTACCGACATACTCGTCCAGCAAGAAATCTCTCAATAATCCATGAAGTATGCCCAATAAGATATCTAGATGTACAGACATAGGGCATCTCCCTTGCATCCTCTGGCCATGCCTCACAATCTACATATGGTTTCCAGCATACTGTATCAAGACCATCTAAGAGACATTGCCAATTATCTAGTTTGCCCAGTCTTAGCTGAGCAATAATATCAACACATCCCCATCTATATGATCGATCGACAGGTCATCATCCACGAGTCAATGGTTGCATAATGGCAAAGTGCTCCCATGCCCATATCTGTAGTAATGAACAACCAACAACAAAACTCCGGCCTCTACCATATACAATATGATGTAACTCATCATACAAATGAGCAAGCATGCATGACCCCCAAGCATACCGTGTACCCTGCATCACCATACTCTCTAGAACCCGACCCCACCCAACTGCAAACCCCTTCGACCTATGGTCGAGGCACAAAACACCTCCAATGAAACCTGCGAGTATGGATGGTAAGGGTGGATATGAATCTACCATCTCTCCCCATGGGATGAAGTATCCAGCAATCTGATCATCTCTAAAAATCCTCAAAGCATCAGTGCCTCCAGCCTCTCGCACTAATACATTTGACTGCAAAATATGATGAAACTGTCTGATAAAATATGTAAAATTCGATGTTCATCAGGTGCTTGTAAAATTTTATGTGTAATTTCCAATTTTTTTGAAAGTTTATCCCCGACGTTCGTCGAAATGTCGGCTATTATTTTCGTCGAATGTTCGACAAACATGAAAAATTAAAAAAAAAATTGTGGCCGACATAAAGAAAAGTGAGTTCGAGCCTGATTTATTGCGTGATGTTTTTATCTACTTGAGGCAGTTTGTGGAGAACTAAGGACGATTTTCTTGGGAAAAATTAGAAAAAATTCAAGAAGATATCACCAGGTTGAGGGTAGTCATTGTCTTTTTGCAGAATTCAGTTGTGAAGTCAGATTTGTAGTTCGAGGTTTGAAAATCATATTTTAAAGCAACATCTCATCAGATTTCATTTTTAGAGGTTAAGGGTTTTGAGAATTTCATGTCCAGATTTTGTTGTGTGGAATCACCATAAGATCACAATGGAGGAACAAATTCTTGTGACTGTAATTATGTGATCCATAACTGTATTGGTCATGTGGCACAGTTGTGCTATAACAAATACAGGATGCATTCATGTGTGACCCAAGTTTAATGTGGCTATGTTGTGATAGAAATGGAGGCACTCATATAATGTAGTTAATTCAGGTTGTATAATGTAGGTGTCAATAATCATCATTGGGTGCATTCAGGTTGTCTCAAGTTTAACAGGATAGGATGTAATTATAGCATGATCGAAGAGTGATTACCTCTTGCTGCAATAAAGAGCCTATAACTCTGGTTGATATGCAGAGTGGTTGTGTTATATCAATTATGTAGTGCATTCAAGCACAACCCATGTTTAATGGGCTATTCTAGAGAGTGATCAAGATTTTCTAAACCTTATGAATGTTACTTGACATATATTTGCATAATCTCAAATTCCTTCAGAGGCTTTTGAAGTATCAATGTATATCCTATATAGGGTTTAGAATGATTTCTTTTAATTAAAAAAATAAATAAATGATGTATTTCCCTGTAATTAGATAATGTGGAGATCTCCTAAATTTTCCCCAGCACACTATCCTCTTTGGCACTGTATTCATTACTCCAGCTACTAGGTTTTTGCATATGACATCTTTAATATCTTCATGACCGTGGCTTTTAAATAGATCTCAGTCTTTGCTTTAATCCTTTTCATGGTAACCCTTGAGTTCCATAATCCACCTTCAATCTCTTCTAAGAACACTGTCTTAAGCTAGACTACATAGTATGCATATACAGCAAGTCCTTCATACCTGCCATTGTTCCAAACCACCACTCACTGCCTTGCTGAAAATGTTGCCTCCATAAGCACAATAGCATGTTTTAAAATCATAGTTTGCCAGTGATTGACCATTAAGCTCACCACTTTCATCAGCAAATTCTATTAGGTACATTGCTGACTCAGTCATTATGGAAGATAACATTGTGAATTGTTTGTTGTGTATGATTCAATTTTCTTGCATTCTTTTCCTTCTTCCTTTAAGACTGAGTATTGCACCCTTAGTTGCAATCTCAAACAACTCACTCACTATCACTTGAAGATTCCTTTCATGAGCATCCTTCTATAAAATCAAACTATGCCCTATAGACTGCCTACTTACTACAGGGGACTCATTGTTTCATAGTATTGTAGTTCTTAAGATCCTTCAACCTTATTGACACTACTTCATAGTCCACAAGGTATTATTCACTATTTTCCAT
>VDFB02057682.1:0-16696 GCA_007258455.2 Sequoia sempervirens
TTTTGCCTCATCCATGTGCTCATCCTTCTAGTTAAGTTTTCTTCCACCACAATCTTGGGCCACCGATGTTCCCCCATATTCTCAATTCTCTTAAAATAACCTAATAAACGGATTAAAGCTACCATTTCCATTGGGAAAGCCCCCGCCTCAGCTAGGACAATCTCATACGAGACTGTACTTTTTATTTTAAAATTGCTTGTGATTAGGTGTTTTTGTAATCTTTCTATTTTCCTCCATTTTAGAGCTAAAGTGTTGCAGCCGCAAACTTCACAGCAATATAATACTACTGGAATGGCAAGCAGCCCAAATAATTTATTCTTTGTTTTCCATTCCCATAGCTCAGCTAATCTACATCTATTTTGGAGCATGCAAAGGGGGTATGGGTCAAGCGAAAGGGTGTTCATTCCATTAAAAGGCATGGCGTCCCAATTCAAGAGCCTTCTAGATGACAGGCTACATGAAACAAAATGAAGGCAGACTCTAAATTATCCCGACTCCCGCATTAGTTTCAAATTCAATTCGGGTGTGAGAATGGGAAGGAAGGGATGGGAAGAGCTCACACGTAGATTTGTGAAAGAATAGAGGATAGAGGGACATGGAGAGAGGGTAGTAGAATCAAATGGGGAGTATTTGTGTGCTATTTTGGAGGAGAGACGAGCTGGAGAGAAAGCAGAAGGAAGAAAATGCAAAGAGAAGGAATACAGTGCAGGGGAGGAAAATATAGAAATGTGAGCAAGGAGAGGTCATGATGGGAGGATAAATCACGTGAAAGAGAAATCTGATGGAAGGCATGAATATAAATGACTAGGGTTGGAATGAGTTGCAAAGGTGTTTCAGGGAGAAAGAGATTGAAAATGGGAACATAATGGGTAGAGAGTTGAGCAAGAGGAGGAGATAAGAGAAGGGACAACCTCAATTAAGAGGTGTTGGAGCAAAACTAGAAAGGAGGGCACCCAAAATCGCATAGGAGAGAGGAGAGTTTTTGTAGAGGCATTTGATCAGCATGCCTTGACTTCATTGGCTTTATCTCTTGCAATGACATTGGAATTTTAGGAGCCGAAGGGAATCCACTACATCCACCTGACCAATTTCCCAATGGAAGTTGTACCCCAATAGGTCTACAGTGACCGTGGGCCTCATATTAACAAGACCTTATTGAGGAAAATAATGGATAAAGAGAAGGAGGTATTCGGTCAGAAAAAGTAGGATTGCCAAGGTATTGGAGCAAAGGAGTGTATCTACAAAGCATGAATTTTTGGTTAGCTAGACACCATGACAGGAGTCAATCTTAATGCCTAATCCGAAATATCTTCCATATTATTCATATAGCTAAGTACACACCTCCCATACTATTACTTCCTAAATTAGTATTTAATTTTATATTATTGTTCCTATAGCCAAAAAAAAGGGGGTTTGAGAGTAAGGATATATTATTATGTTGTTAAAGAAGGGCATTATTGGGCATTAACTCTTTAAGTATAAATTATTTTATCTCTTGAATGTTTGAACTATCTTATAAATAAAGTTCAATAGTTTTATATGTTTTTATTTTAAGTGGTTGTATGGCATAAGGTGGCCTGGATTTTTAGCTTAAATCTATAGACTTAATTATTCATGATTAACTAGAAACACGATTATGAATTTGAGTTTTGAATTGTGGTTGATCAATAATGTATGTGAAAATGACTCATTTCCAATGACATTAGAACTATATAGAACCAAATGTAATTTAACATTCAACTTGATAATAATCTACTTCAGATTTGAGATATAGATTTTATATGACCATAAAATGTTTATCAACCTCTTAAATATGAGAATTTGGCAATGGAAATTAACAGGTTAATGAAGGATATTGTAGCTTTATCAAACCGCAATATAATTGCATGATAAACGGAAGGAAACTATCATTTAATTGGACAATGTTGTTGAGATAAACCTTATGTAACCTCATGTTATGCGACATATTCTAATACCTTCCTATTGATCATCGAGGTTTTATAATTAGTATAAATGGAAAGTATGACTAAATTCTCCAGTCTATGAACCAAATCTATATCATATTCATACTTTAGAATCATTTCAATTTGGCACCATTAGATAGTCTATCTCAAATTAGGGAGTATAAGTATAGGCGTTATGCTATGACTATAGAACTCTTAAGTGGAATTTGAACTATCAATTGAACCAAGGGATTGGTACTAAATTATTGCATGAATTAATGGAGCAAAACTATAATTTATTTTAATGGTTGTGTAGAGATTAAGATATACAGCCAATTTCAATCATATAATATAACATTACCTGATATCTTATTACTTACCAATAATTCCATATATAGATATAAATCGTCAGGATGAACTTTTCATATTTCATGAACTAGACTATTTTAAAAGTAATTCATTTCACCAGATACAAAAACATATTAAGAGATTTATAATATATTATTATTGAATGTATACATTTGGATCTAATGGATATAGTGTTGTCAACCATCTAGACTTGAATTACGTAATGACTTTTCTTAGAGCAATTTTATGACTATTGTGTTATGTCCTAACATGTTCTAATGGAGATCGATGTTAAAAATTAATAAGATCATGATGCCTGATCATATTATATAAATATTATTTGGAGCCATATTGGGGATTCACCTAATTATCACATTGTGAATAGATCTTGAGTGTCACTACTCTTATTATCAGTACAAATATCTTGAATAAGATATCTACTCTACTATGTTATCCTCATATATGAATGATAAGAGGTTTCTTATTAGTATAATGGAGAGGTTCAAGATATCAAGAACCAATACACTTGTGACATCTAAGTTTATCAAACCATATTATATATTATCACATTCTAATCTTAACCCAAACCCTATGTTGAATCTATTATGTGAATTCAAAAGGAAAGTACGAGTTTGTGCAAACAAGGTAATTTCATGTTGATTGATAAGCCTAGATGAGCTAGGTCAATGAGCTGAAACTATAAGAGAGTCAGGATGTTCAAACAAAATTATAAAAGAAATGGGTGGAGTTTGATCCAATACCTCGATATACTAAAGGGGAAGTGAAACTTTGGATTATGGGAACCGATGCGTAGGTATCCTTGAGAGATCTTGTAAGGAGAACTATGTGTGACTTTAACCCGTTTGGAAGTGGGAACGTAGGTGGTCCTTGGGTGAAGGATGCCTCTTTGACCTCAAGTCCATAGGGGGAGGGTCTAGGGGGGCATAACTCCTAGGTGTTGGGATTTTTTCTACATGGTTTGACCTTTCCTCCTCTGTAAGCTTCAATTTGAGGCTAAAATGGGTATTGAATGGGTATCAAGTTAAGGGAATTTAATAAATAATATGATTTTATATAATACACAAAGATTGACTACTTTATAATGGGTATTTGATTATATGTACATGATGGGTAAAGTCCATCTTGTGTTGGTTCCATGCATCTCTTATGTGTTTGTGTAATTCAACTCCATATCTATGTGTTTATGTACATAGGCTCGTGTATATGTAGATTGAGATTGTGATTCATGTTATGTATGACCTACCCAAGAGTGAACCTCTGGGATATTTGAGCAATGATGGGTAGTCATTGGACCATTCCAATGACCGATGTTTAGGCTACTACTAGGGATTAGTCAACATTCACCTGGTTCATGGAAGTGAAGGTGGCAGGCTACCCTGGTTATGATACGGCTATAACGGTTCCACGGGTAGGGACCCATCTGTGCGGGTAACATTAATCCGAAGCTAATTGTGTATTGAGAGGGTTCACCGGCTATCACTGGTAAGCACAGAAGCGACCAATGCCATGTGTACCCAGGATTACAAAGAAGATAGCTAGCAATACCACTAAGGTCACAAGGTGGTTAACAAACTTATTGTCGAGGGCTACTTCTTCCTGGGTGGACAGACTTATTGTCGGTGGCCTATAGGTGATTGAAGTCAGAATCCACTAGGTTTGGTAGGTTCACTACTTGGGGAAACCCTTGGAATGGTGGACGGACCTGTAGTGTAGTGTGGGATGCACTGAATCCCCTCCTAGTTTTCAGACTATATACTTAGTCTTGTGGGGTTGAGGACAGACCCACGGTGTAGTATGGGATGCACCGAATCCTCTTCCCATTTGTCCAATGGTGCAAAAGACTGAAAGAAATAATAAGACCCATGGTCTAGTGTGAAATGCTCCAATATTCTTCTATCTAGGATGCATTATGGACATGTGTTAGTCATTGTAATCAGCCATTTTGGATGTGATGTATGTTGGAGCTTGCCACTCTATATGTGATGCATGTTAGAGCTTGTCACTATGTATTTGTGATATATGCTGGAGCATGTCACTAATGTAAATGTGATGCATATGAAACAATCATTGTTGTACTTGTGATGTATATATAAACTAATCACCATTGTACTTGCAATCTTGGTATGATCCAGACACTGTTGTACTTGTGATTTGTGTATGATCCAAACATTGCACTTGTGATATGTGTATTATCAGACACTTTTGTACTTGTGATATGTATATGGAGGAATGCTTGTGACAACCATTGTGTGTGATATTTGATAATATGGTATGAATGCCCTCATGTGAGTATTTTGAATGTTTGTACACTAATGTTTGGCAATGATTGGTATGGACCCAACACTTGATGGCAAGTTATTATCATTACATTATAATTGACTATGTTGATAGCTTACATGTACTAAACTAATAGTTATGGGTTAAAGGTGAGATAATAGATCTCATACAAGAGGAGAAATTGTACTCCCTCTATCATTGTGGGGTGAACTACGATGCCTCTAATTCCCATGAGGGTATACATAGGCAGGGTTGCAATGAACCCTCAAGGCTTAGGTTGTAGGTCTAGGAATGACCCTAGCTATATAAGCTTGGCATTTTTTAGTGTAAGCATATAAGTGGAGATGTTGATTTTCCATCACCAGGATGAATGAAGAACTATTGAAATTAATACTTCTAATCTAGTTGGGATATTTTCAGTTGATTATGCTGGTAGATCTTGTAAGTTGAAAGAAAATTGTTGTTCCCTAGATGGGGATTTCACAATTGGATTAGGTGCAATCTCATCGAATAGTAAGAAACAACAACCTACTTCTCTTTGTTCTACAAAAGCTGAATATAAAGGTTGTACAAATGCATCCAAAGAAGCATTATGGTTAAGAAGATTACTTGAAGAATTGGGTCTACCTCAAATGGATCCTACTCCTTTATATTGTGATAATCAAAGTGTCATTGCTTTAGCCAAGAATCCAATTTTTCAAGCAAAGACCAAGCACATTGTTTGTCAACATCACTTCATTAGAGAGCAAATTGAAGACAAGCAAATTTCTCTTTTGTATTGTAAAGGTGAAGATCAAGTGGCAGATATTCTCACCAAAGCTCTTGGTAAAGATAAATTTCTCTTTCATTATAAAAATCTAGGATTACAACCCATTGAAGGGTTTGATGTAAACTCCCCAAGTAAAGCTTAAGGGGGGATGTTAGAAGATTAATCTTTACTTGGTAAAGGTTATTCTTTAATTAAATTATGTATTAACTTGTAGGAATATTCTAAAGGAAACCCTAAAAGTCTTTTATCTTTTTGTCTTCTCACACATGTGGGAGAATAACTCATTTTATTTTTTAATTCCTTTATTAAGGAATATTTGTAGCCACCTCCTTAAGAGGTTCTTGACACATTACACACACATGGATGAATGGTGGCATTCATTGAGTTGGGAGTTACATTCTAATTCTAACTCCACTTCTCACCTCTATTTATTGAGGTGACCCTCCTCTCATTCTTCATTCAAGCAAGCAAGCTAAGTCTTAAGTGCTCTCTCTCTCTCTTTATATCATTCTTAGGTATTTTTCCTCCATTCATAATATTGGGTTTTTTTCTTGTTTTTTTCCCTTATCAAATTATTGTGTCTCCTTTGCATTTGGTGGTGCTTGGTTGGCTTCTTTATTTCTTGTAAATCTCTTTCCTTCAAACAATGCTCATTAGTTAGTAATTTCCATTGCTCATTTATTTTTCCTTTCAATATTTTTAGTTTTAGGCCTAAGGGTCTTGCTCTTGCATAGATAATTGTGCCTTGGAGCACAAGAATGTTGCTTACTGAATGAATAGTGATAGAAAGAAAGCTTATGTGGCTTGTGCTTGCTCTACTGTTTTCATTGTTTAAGACCATTAAGGGTAATGGGTTGCATCCAACCCTCATGTTTTAGGAAAATGAGGAGCTAGTTTTTTGGCTTGGTGATAGGTAAATTTCTATGTATATATGAAATCATCAATGAAGTGTAGAATATATCTCTTGGAAAACTGAATGAGGTCAAGTCATTACTTTATCATATAACCCATGGGGAAAACCTAAGTATTTATTTTTTACATATAAATTGTCAGCAAAATTAGTTGTATAAATTAGTTTTCTAAAATGTTTTGAATAAAATTCTTCAAGATCACAACATTTCATTCCACTGAGTTTTTTCAAATCTTTATCTTTCTTGTCTTCTTCTTTACAACATAATTAATCAATTAGTACTTCTGAAAGACTATCCATGGGGCTATGAGTATTGTAGACTAGAACATCATTAGTCACACCATCCTTAGCATGCCACCAATCTACTATAATCTCCCAAAGTATTGAATAGCAAAGGTTGCATCCTTTTTTCCATTCATTCTACTCATATCTCTTATAGTATGGTGCAAGAGCACCTTGCTCACTAGTTGCCTCTAATTGGAAAAATTGTAAAAATTGAACTCTCAAGTATCAAAGCATGTAAATCTTTGTAAAAAGTGATGAAGTGGTCATAAATAATGTAATTATGTCATAAATAGGTCATTAGGTGGTCAAAATGAGGAGAAAAGAAAATTTTGAAATTTTCTTTTGTAAAATTGCTAAATTGTAAAAAGGCAAAAAAAAAATCAGAAAAGTGCACAAAAATCAGGGAAGGTGAAGAGTCTTTGAAGAAAAAATGAAAAGATGGGTCAGTAGAAGAATTTGGAAAGTTAGTTATTGAATGAAAAACACCTTTAAAAGCTTGAGAAGGTGAGCAAATGATTCAATCTTGTATTCTTGAAGTTTATCATCAAATAAAGTACCCTATTTTGTTTATTAGAAAAATTCTTTATGTAATTCACTCACTTGTACGGACTGTATTGTAGCATAGGGATTGAAATATGTTTGTTCTTGATATATCAGTGAGTTAGCATCCTTTTGAATCCATTTAGTGGTGGTTTGATCAAGTAGAACAATTGTTTGAAAGTATTTTTTGTAGTTCAGTTGGAAACCCTTAAAACAGGGGTTTTGAGAGTCAAATAAGTAAATGGAGCCTACTCCACTGAATTAGGCCTTCTAGATTGGTGGAGTAGGAATAAATAGGATTTTTTAGGTTGCCTTTTTTTTTGTTTTGTGCAGGGGAAACAAGAATGCATTGGTGCAGTTGTTGCTCACACAAATTTTTTGAGTTTTCAACAAAGAAAGCATGGCTCCAAGTGGTGACATGACGAAATAAGGATAGAAAAGAGTAGGAGACAGTGTAATTGGTTTGTGCAAACATATCTTAACATGGTGAAAGCATTTTTAATGAGGTTTGAGGTTTGCAGAGGTTATTTACAATAAACCCTTGTTTCCATAGTTCAAATTGTGCATAAAGTAGGGTTTTGATGAACAGTGATAATCTGAGCTTTTCCTTTCCTAAAAGTTGGTGAATTCTGATATTTGAGATTGGCTAAAAGACTATTTGAGGTTATTTGGCAAGTAGGTGGTGAATAAAGGCTACTTCATTTGTAATTTAGGCCTAATTTTGTAGCCTTTTATAGCGTACAGTTTAAGAATCTGGTAATTTCTTTAAAGCAAGCTATTGAAATCTTTTGATTTGTTAATGGTGACAATAATGGGCCTCTGAAGGTATATTTGGTTATGGGAAAACAAATTGGGTTGGTGAATTTACACCTGATTAGAGTATGGAGACCTAATTGTTATTTAGTGCTTTGATTGCATGGTAAGTGGAAGACTGTGAAAACAGAGAAATAAGTGGTCGGTTATGTTTGTTCCTGCCTTGGTAATGTTGATAAAGTTGTTTAGATGCTCTTGTAAAGATAGTTCAATTTTTTTTTGAGGTTGTGAGCAAAGATGACTTTATGTGCAAGATGATGCCTTGATTGCAAAAATCGGAGATTCTGCTAGAACAGTGTTATGAGAGTAAGTTATTGGTTTGTTTCAGTTGTAATAATGATGTTTACAGTGATTTGGATGTTTAGTGATAGTCAGAAAGTAAGAAAGAATGATTTATTGATATTTTTCCTTGGAAAGTGAGATGTATTGAGGAGTCAGTAAGTGAATGTTGGAGTATTGATTGGTTTAGTGAATTTGATCAGATTTTTGTGTTAAGTTCATTCCAATGGGTGATCCCACAAAGCTGGTTTACAATTTCTGGAAGATTCTAATTTTTGCTGAAATCACATATTTTTAGAAAATATAATGATTTAAGCCTTAAAAAGTTTCATTTAAAGCATTCCAATTGAAGAGGGTTTGATCAAACTACCTTAGATCAAACCCCCTTGTATAGAAGCCCACTATTTTTAAACCATACCTATAACAGAGTCTCCTTTACACCTATCAAAATGCTGATAAAAAACCACTTTTGATTTACCTTTTGGGGGATCAAATGAATTAATCTAAAATTTAACTTTTGTAAGTATTTAGTCCTTATTATAAGCTTCCTAAAAAGCATACTTTTAAATAAATTTATTTTTATTATTATATTTATTTTTTATTTCTTGTGAATGTAGGTTTTTCACCGAAAATAAAGCTCTCTTCTGAACATGTGGAAAAATAGAAGATTATCAAAAAAAAAATTGAAAAATATGAGTGCTCCAGATATTGAATTCCTTGATCCAACAAAAAAAAAGAATTTTGATACATACAAAAAAAGTTGTGTTATACAGTCCGCCTATGTCTGAATTGTAATTGGTTTGACTTTGAAACTTGATTAGGGAAAAATAATTCAATAAAACACTATGAAACCAATTGGAAGCACTAGATATCGTAGTTACAAATATAAATT
This sequence comes from Sequoia sempervirens, assembly GCA_007258455.2. Lineage (NCBI taxonomy): Eukaryota > Viridiplantae > Streptophyta > Pinopsida > Cupressales > Cupressaceae > Sequoia > Sequoia sempervirens. The sequence goes on from VDFB02057682.1 coordinate 9,078, forward strand.
AGAAAAACTTTAGAATTTTATGCTTCATGGAAAAGAAGTTATGTGTTATATGGTGAGTGTCACTCCTTAAAAATGGTGTACTGAAAAAAACTAGTTTCCAAAGGAGATGGAAAAAGAAGTGCAATCTGATTCCCAAAATTTTGAAAAAAATATATTTAGAATCTATAGAAAAAATGTCACAAATCAATAGTTTGCATCATCTTCAAATTCCTCACGGTTTAGCCGCTATAGGTGCCCGAAAGTGAAGATTTAGTTAGAAAAAATTAGTTCATTGTCTAGTTTGGCCAGAAATTGTAAACCAGTATTGTGGGATCACTGCAATAGATACTGATAATGGTCTGGATTATGATTTTGGTGAAATTGGAATACTAACTTGATGCCTTGAAGCTTTGTAGAATGAAGAAACAAGTGGAATTGTGTATGATTTTGGTGAAAGAATAAAGAATTTTTGGTGATTTGTTCAATTTGATCTTCTCCAATTGTGGTTGGGACAAAAGTTCCCTTGATGAATTGATGTTTTTGATAGATTCTCTTGCATCATAGTCATGAAAGTATTAATCAATACCCTAATTTGTTCAAAAGAATCAAAGATATCATCAATATGCAAATGCCAAGGTTGAAGTGGTACATTTCATCCCATCATCAATGTTGTTGGATGACTAGAAGATCCACTTTTTTGTAACTTATTTTCATATTTTTATAAATTTTCTTTTAATGTTAAAAAAAAGTTCTATTCCAGTAGGTGTAATCTCTTTTGATACCTTTTTTCTTTCTTCCTTTCAAGCCAATCAAGACTGGCTTCTAATGTTGCAAGTTTATTATCTACTTTTTTCATTCTATGATCTAATCTTGACATATTGTCTCCAACAAATTGAAGATTGTTTAGAGCTTGATCACTTTTTACATTTATTTATGAACAATCTTTTCTAGTGTTTTGTACATATCCATTATTTTCTACAACAAACTGCAAATTGTCCTAGTTTATCGCATTCAGTATTTATTATATCTACAATACCTTTTATATATAATACATCTTAACATAGGTCATCAAAATTTTATTGTAGATGACTCGAGAATCTAGTGAGATAATTTGTGCGTTTAAAATTCAAACTAAGCTCTTTTTCTTCTAGCTTAGATGGTTGAAATGCATACTAAAAATCATTTACTGGACCATCTGAAAACTTATAACTTCCTTTTAGGAGGGGTCATCTTCCTCATCTATATAAACACTAGTCATTATCTTTATAGAATTATAGAGTATTGTCTCTTAGCAAAGGCATACTCATGTTAGTGAAAGGACATCTTTCTTCTTCAATTACATGTATTTTGTCTTTCTAGTCCGATTTGGGTCCTTAATTAATTCATTCTTCCTCAACTTCCACATAGAGTTGTTCCCTTCTAGTAGAACTAGAACTTCACCTAGATTGTGGTCTTCTAAAAGAAGATCCAATGGTATAGATACTAGAATAATTTTGAGACATACTTTTGGGTAATAAATGGATAGAAGTACCCTCTATTTTATGGAGTAATTTAGCTCTAGAAGCCATTTTTGGAGCTACATTTTGTATCCAGTCAATTTTCTATCATTAGGAACTTCTATTGTATTTGCATGTCCCTTTTGTAACTATACATTCCCATTCAATATTTTTGCATATGGAAGAGATTGTAACATCTTGGGATGGTTTGTGTTCTTCATACTATGAAGAACCTGAATTTTCACATCAGTATATTTGAAAGTGTCAAACATTTCTAGGCCATAGACATATGTACCCAACAATCCAATGATCCATGTTTTAATTCATTATATCCCTTGTCTCTAGCACATACTATAAGATTTGGATAGTGGGAAAAGCAAGTTGAATCATCTCCTAGGCTTGAAAGAGCAAAGATTTGATAGGCATGCTCATATTGAGTTTTCCTTCTATCACATATGGCTAGTTAAGGGAAAGCCTTTATATTTTGAGGTACACATGAACCAACTTAAACCAATACGACACCAAAATGGACAAAATATACAAATCAATTTTAAAAAAAATAGGGAAAACCAGAAACAACTTAGCATGAAAAGACTTATCAGAATTATATTCTAAATTCAGATCTATCAATTTAGTTCTTGGTTTGACAAAATGCTTAAAAGTAGATTCATAGACAACATTTTTTAACAATTTTGTCTTTAAATATGATTTCTTATAAACATCTTCAACTTTTAAAGGAGGATATTTGTAAGAAGAAACAACACCTAGAAGTGGTTCTTCAGTAATTTCAATATCAAGAATTTCATCTCTGATAACTTCCCAATTGAGATTTACCAAAATGTCCAAAGTAATAGCAAAATAGGGCCCTGATACCATATACTATCTAGAGGTCACGCAGAATGTCCCTACAAAGATGTCTTACTATAATATGATTCAATGATATCAATATCAGTATCATATTATATTACGAAATTCTTTTGAATTGGGAATGCAACACTGATGCAGTGCTAGAGGAAGACAACACACTCACTCAATCTCTTTTGACAAATCCCAAAAACATCTTTATTTGATTACTCATTTCCAATTCACCTTTCCTTCACAAAAACCCAATTCAAACACTCAAATTTGCATTAAGAGTTCCCAATTCCTTAAAGTCCTTCAAAACACCTTGAAAATCTTGAAAATGACTGATTACAATCAACTAGGTTCTTCAAAACATCAACCAATGATTATTCATTCACAAGTTGTCTTAAATCTCCCATAATGGCACCTTTGTTTACAAACACACACTTCAATTCTTAAGGCACAACCATTCCATTCTATGCTTAAGAAATCTTTGTTTGAGTTAGAACAACAAAATAAAACCTTTCATAAGTCTTCCCACACACACAGATCTCATTTCCCTTATTGACTATCCACATTACTAGTAGCCAAGCATCTGCAAATTGTCACATGTATCTACTAAACCATGCACGCACTTTAGACTGTGATACTCGTTTTGGACACCCATTTCAGGTGTTTGAAACATATCAAAAAATCAATATAAGTTATTTTGGAGAATATGCCTCAAATCTAGACTGTACGCTACTAATTAGGCCTATTAAGCCTTTACACATCTAGGGCTTATTGGATCTACCAACCCCCAACACAAATACTCTTCATAAACCCTTCAAACATCTCATTTTAGACTTGAATAAGCTTTTTTCATCATTAAAATTTCATTTCCATGAGCATTTCATAAAACCCTAAGTGATAACCACATAAAATTTTGTATTTCCCAGACTATAGCAGCCTTTGGCTTCAATTTTCCACACCTAAACATTATTCCTTCGACCTGAAACTCATTGAATATGAAAGAACATGAATCTAAGAGTAATCTCACAAAAAATCAAGAGATTCCACCAGGTAATCAAGGAGAAACATAAATTTCTTGCTTACTGGATACCCTAAATAGGGGTTTCAACAGTTTTTACAAATATTGCAATATCTTTCTCAAACAAAACTAAATTGCATGAAACAAAAAACAAAATTGAAGGTTATTGACTCTTCTACCTCTTTCAAACAATTAGACACCATTACTTGTTTGTACAAGTCCACACACAACCAAGAAACAGAGAATTTCTATGAAATATACAGAAAATTATGCATTTATTCATCCAAAATTTGAAATACAATCACCCACCACTTGACCAAACGTACAATGGCATTGTTAAAGAAATTTCAGCATGTCTTTTGAGTTTCTAAATTCCTCCAACAAACTAGACCTTCATGACTTTTCATCTCCCATATGTTGCATTGTGCAACTTTACATTTTTTGCAATTTTGCCAATTTGTGTTGACAACTTTTTTTTACATGTTTGCAATATTTAACCCAAATGACCTCCTAATTACCTATACATGTGCAAAAAAATGACTCATATGACCTTATTACAAGGTTCAAATACCAAAATTTGATTAATCTTCAAAATTTCCTAAACGGAGGCATAATAATGCAAAGGTGCTCTACACCAAACACGCATCAACAAGGTCACACATAAAGGCTATCAAACCTTCAAAAGACTTAGAATAACAATTATAATCTTGTTTCAATGTGAAAAAATCTTGAGTCATGCCCAAGGCAATGGAAAAACTAAATCCATCATATCATCAAATGAAGTTGTACACTTTCTAATAATAATAATAGCATTCTTAACCTTCTAATTTTGTTTACCTTAAGGTGTGACCCAATATTCTCATAATAGTATATTCAGTAGCTAGATAGTATTGGACTCACCACTCATGACCATATAGGATCTCAATGGTCAATAATAAGTGGTTTCGTATAGTAGTAATAAGTTTTCAAATCAACCCTATATAAGCATATTTCAATGCTCATAATATTTGGAACATCACAAACTCACAACAATCTTTCAAAATCCCACATCACATGACTAGCAAGCAACCATATACAACAACAATATACATGTTGGGTCTTTGAAGAGAATAGTCCTCACCATTTAATGCATGTTAATGGTATGAACATTTCTTAGTTCAAATATTTTATGAGGGAGATCATAAGGGTATTAATCAAATATTCGTAAAGAGTTAAATCCATCACAAGATTACCTAAATTCCAACAGCTACAAGATACCCTATTAATTTCATTACAAAGTAGGAACCCACTTCAAATACAAGTATAGGGGTTCTCATATTGAGTATATATGAGAAGTGTTGATTCCAAAACCCATCCCGACTACAAGTTCATTATATAGGCTCCACACTATAAGTTAGAAAGAGTTCATCACAATTGAAATCATTCAAGAGAGTTTGTGCATAAATTCTTCTTTATTGAATTTTCTGCATAAGCTTTTGTGAAGGTTACAATGATAAGAAATAGTCGTTGCAATTGTATACCATAGAAAGTCATTTCCAATTATGCTTTGATTGGTAACCCTAACCTTTTCCCAAGCTCTAAAATTTAGTGCAGGCAAGCAATGTGTTGTTTTATATTTAAATAAAAAATTCTAAAAGACCTTTTCAACAAGCCCATTCAAACTTGTTATCAAGGCATTTCCTAAAGCCTTGTTAATATTAGGCATTTTGTCAAGCAACTCACATTAATACTTAGCCTCTCACCTTGGGCCAATAGCCTCTTTACTTATAATTTATTTCTTGGCTCAAGACTTCCTCCTCCATACGTATTCTTCAATTTTGACTCCTTAGGATCTTATTCATCATCTCCACCATTCATGGTAGTTGTACATTTGGTGGAGTATGTAGATGCAATGGGTGGATGTAATGAATATCTAGTGTGATTTTTCATACTCACTATATTTTCCTTTATAGTTGGACTAGTAGTAGTGTGTTCTATTATTTTTAATCTCAACTATATTTTATTTATTGTGTTACAAAAAGTGTCCTTTATCAAATCTCAATCATTTCTTTATCATCACAATTACTGGGTGTAAGGGGTTACATTTGGATGGTAGAAGTATAGACTATATCCAACATGTTTGAGCCATCATCTTCAATATCATCTACATCTCATTCTAGATCGAATGCTTTGATTTGTTCCTTTATTAATCTCATCCAACCTCGTGACTTTTGAATATCTTAGATAGAAGTTGGGGGTGATATCCTCTTTATCTAGTCATTAATGTGATGCATTATTCAGTGGGAGTTCATCACTGCACCATCTTACAGCTCTAAGGATTCCTTTGCCATTGATATCAAGGGGGGACCAATAGAGATAGGGGAGTATTATGTTCTTTATACATTCATAGATTATTTCTATGCAGGGTTGCCATCAATGACAAATAGGGAGATTGTTAGAATTATTGTACCCTCAACATATTTTTCAGAAAGGGTTTTCAATTAAGTGACATCCATTCGTTCAAACTAGCCAAGCTTGACTAAAAAATTTGAAACTTTTACAAATCAAGGTTGCTTGTGCCATTCTTTGAATTTGATCGCATTCTTCTCAAACTCCACAATATTAATATGACCATAATTAATCCTTCTACTAGTTTGGGTATCTAAACTTGCCCTAGGAGACTAGGGAGAAGAACCATCATCACCATTGGAATACAAAATCAAGGTTGCTTGAAGTAATTTGCAAACCCTAGCATTAACTCACCATTGCCACCACCATGTATTAGGAGATCAAATAATGAAGAAAATGTGGCCCCAAAAATTGGCCCAAAAGGGGACTCAACTTTCATTTGCTTGCTCATGGGAAGGAGTACTTAAACTATTATATTGCTCTTGCTTGTAGGCAACTTCAACACTTCCACATTCTCTCATTGTTGCACAAAAAGTGACATAATACAAAATATATGGACATTGAACAAGCTTCAAAGGAGAGGATTGAACCTCTCTCTACGTCTCCTTTCCTCCTTTCCTCTCTACACACCTACACATACTCTAATCTCCTTCTCATGCACTATTATCTTCCTTTGGTCAATGTGAAGACACACCACTAAAATTGGGGTACACCATTCCTCATTAATGGCAATGTCATCTCCCTTCCTAGTGCCATACCCCTAATTAATGAATGGTCTCATGTCATATGAGAGGGAGCTAAAAAAAAATGTAGGCATCCTGGGCAAGTTGGTAGCTCCCGCAACCCCCCTTTATTTCCTTTTCTTTTAATTAGTTTTTATTCATTTTCCATCGTGCAATGTCCAACATAAAGGTGACTTGTCATGGGGGGTGTGACAAAAGGTCACTTAGATGCATTTGATATTCACTAAAGTAGCACAAATTTTTAAGCATGTAAAGGTAAAATTCAATCCATAGAGAAGAACATCTCATGAATGCAAAGTGTATGTACACCATCTCATAAAACATTTTTGACAAGAAAATTGTTCAAGTTTGATGCATTTAACCTATAATTTGATAGTAGATAAATTAGATTTATTTAATATTACTTAAACTAATTAAATTCAATTATACTACGATAAAAAAAGGTATCATAATTAACTTAAACTTGTTTAAAATAAAGTACAACTTAGTTAGACTTGGTATATTTAGATATCAACAATATTTGGAGCTCGCACAAACAAAACTCAATACACCATTTTAGTATCACACCAATTCAGTGTCTCGCCTGAAAGTAACCCTAAAAGTAGATTTTTATCTTCTATAATACTAAGTGCACCCAAGCATTGGTTCTATACTATTTATTAAATAAACCAATATTTAGAGCTCGCACAAACAAAACTCAATACACCATTTTAGTATCACATCAATTCGATGTCTCTCCTGAAAGTAACCCTAAAAGTACATTTTTATCTTCTATAATACTAAGTGCACGCAAGCATTGGTACTATACTATTTATTAAATACACCTAAGTAGCAAGTATGCTGCCTACAACTCTAAAACACCTTGGAGTAAATACTTTCCCATTTTAACTTCATAAAGTAGGATGTTTTTTTGGTGCTTAGTGGTTTTGCTTTCAATATACTCATATGTATTAATAGTGCTTTGAAACATAAATGGTTGATTTGCTTTTTAGGTCTGATGGACCGTGTTAGGGGCTGACACAAAAATATCGTAATCATTGAGCGTGTCATGTCCCCTTCTCAGTGACATCTCTCAGACGACAGGATTGGCCTATCATACGACCCTCGTAGGCCGATGGACTGGAAAGGGGGTCACTTCGG
>VDFB02057683.1:0-31050 GCA_007258455.2 Sequoia sempervirens
TCATGACTAAAGAAACAATGCAATTACTTTAGTTAACCAACCTTTGACCCACACAAACTATTCTATAATTGGCTAATAGGTCAATAATTAAGGCTGAAGGAATCATTGAAGATTTAGTTATTGCATTAGATTCTTGGGAATATGCTACTGATTTCATAGTTTTACAGCCAAAGGTTAACCTCGTAGGATATCCACTCATCCTAAGTAGACCATGGTTAGCTACAACTAATGCATTTATAAGCTATAGGTCTGGAAATATGATAATATCTAATGAGACTATGACCAAGAAATTAGTCCTCTATCCTCCAGCCCAGTCATGCTAATCTTAAGCAAACCATTTGGCCCACTTTGGACAAGGAATATAACTATTCCCTACAGAATTTGATGACAATAGAACTCAACCCTCTATTGGATGATCAAGATGAAGATGAGCTGATTACTCATATAATAAAAAATGACTGCAGTATGATTGTACAACAATAGGTCTATCTCACATGACTACAAGACCCCATGCAAAGCATTATACATGTCAATTCCTCAGAAGAAATATCTCAGATATTTCATTCCTTACTACCACAATAGTGTGTACCAATCATTCCTAGCCTTGAACTCTCATCTATGCAAAAATCATCCAAATAACTAGAAGTCATGATAGGAAAAATGTTGAACATAAACAATGAATTGAATGAGAAGCAGCATAATTCCCTAACTATTGTGCTACAAACACACACATCACTATATATATGAGACTACCATGATACGAAGGGTATAGATCTTGACTTATGTATGCATATGATCTATATTAACCATGGTTATAGGCCTATTAGATAGCCTCAAAGATGAATTAACCTTTCCTTGAGAGAAATAGTCAAAGCCGAACTTCAAAAACTCCTTGATGTAGGATTCATTTATCCTATATCTAATAGTGAATGGGTCTCACCTTTAGTCATTGTTCCCAAGAAAGGTGGAAAATGGAGAGCATGTGTAGATTATAGGGGACTGAACACAACCACTAGGAAGGACAACTTTCCATTTCCCTTTATAGATCAAGTTCTTGACTCTTTAGTAGGAAATAAGTACTTTTCATTCCTAGATAGTTTCAGTGGTTAAAATCAAATAAAAATTGCTCTAGAGGATTAGGACATAACAACATTCACCTATCCTTGGGGTACTTATGCCTTCTCTATTACGCCCTTTGGTTTATGCAATGCCCTAGCTACTTTTTTGAGGGCAGTGCTCAACATCTTTTCTAATTATGCTCATGACTTCATGGAGATATATATGGATGACTTCACCACATATGGGGAAACTTATGAGGAAGCCCTTAGCAATCTGAAAAAGGTATTAAAGAGATGTAAAGAACATAATTTTCCCCTTAGTAATGAAAATTTCTTTGTGATGATGACTCAAGGAATTTCTCTAGGGCATGTCATATCCGGTGCATGGATTCAAGTTGATCCACATAAGATAGAGATCATTCTACTTTACCTATTCCATAGAAGCAAAGAGATGTTAGAAGCTTCCTTGGCCATGCAGGCTATTATAGGAGGTTCATTAAATACTTCAGTAATATTTCTTCACCATTGTTTTTTCTGCTGACTAAAGATATATAATTTGATTGGACATCAAAGTGCCAACACTCCTTTGAAAAACTAAAGAAATCCTTAACTTAAGCACTTAATTTGAGGAGGCCAAATTGGAACTTTCCCTTCCATATACACATGAATGCTTCATATTTTGCTATTGAAGCAGTTTTGGGATAGAAAGAAGGTAACAAAGAATATGTTATTTACTACATTAGCAAGAATCTTCAGGGAGCAGAGCTAAATTATATTGTTATAGAGAAGGAGATGCTAGTAGTGGTGTATGCTGTTGTAGACACTCAAAATATCCTGATCGACATCATGCATTTGATTCTGATTAACTAACTTTGATTCTTCCTTAATCACGTCCACACTAACCATTTAATTGAATAAACTTTATTTAATTAAATTCATCAAAATTCCTCTTAAAATCAGATAATGAACCTTATCAAATTATTTCATCATTCTCCTCCTTTAATTAAATAAATCAACTTTATTTAATTAAATCCTAATGTCTTCATTTAATTAAATAAATCAATTTTATTTAATTGAATCCTAATTTTCTTCATTTAATTGAATAAATCAGATTTATTTAGTTAAATTACTAATATCTCAATATCCTCTCATTTGATTTAAATAAACTCAAATATCTAAATCAAATGTCAAATCAAACTAATTTCATCTAAGTTAATTAAATCTTAATTAACTCCTAACATTAATCCTCAAATCCTCCAACTTTTGCAACTTGCACATATAAATCAATTTATTTGATTTATTAATTCCTCTATTTCCATTCAAATATGACATCTCTTTGGAATATTCCATCAATTTGAAATCTCCCTCCCAAAATGATTTGTCCTCCAACATGGCATTTAAGTTTCTTACATGTCCTTTTTCTTGAGCCAAGTGGCATTAACTCATCTTTCAACTTTTCCTCCACAAGCCATCTTTTGAATTTTAAATTCCACCTAATTGCATTAATTTGTACATTGATCAAAATGTGCTCCACCTTTCTTCAATAGCATGTTGACAAGTGGCACATTGTTATTGGTTTATCTTTAATCCCACATTCTTCATGTTTCTCATTCCTCCATCCTTCTTTCCTATAAATGGAGAGCTTCTCTTTTGATTTTGGATCCTCAATTTATGCAAGATTACTATCTATAGATTTGGAGCAAGTTCATTGACCATTTTCAGAGTTTTCATCCATCTTAGCTAGGTTATGGTCAATTTTCATCAAGGAGCACACAATATTCATCAAAGTTCATCAAAGTTCATCAAGGAATTGGGAAAGGGCTACTTTCCACATCAAATTAGCACCAATTCCCCCATGGGATGCTGGTTTGAATGTTTTGAATAAGATTTAGTAGCTTTCATTTGGTTAATTTTGCCTTGTTTCTTGTTCATAGAATTTGAATGAATTGCATGGGAAATGATTATTTTGGACTTGTTTATTGACTAACATTGGTGTGTTTGATCATGTTGGAGCAGGTCTAGACCAAGCATTCACATTTTGGTGTTAGAGGGAGGGCACAAATCTCAAAATTAACACCTTTTTTTTGGGGCCATTTTCATCATTTTTTTCTTTTTTTTTGTCTTTCTAGGACATAAAGTGATGTTGAAACCTCAAACATTGACGCTGGGTCAGTCAAAATTCCAAAAAGCGATGTTGGGACAAACAACGACACCATCGTTGTCTCTTTTTTTGCACAAAGCGACGATGATCTTGTTCAAATGGCGACGCCTTTGCTTTCTTGCTTTTGAACTCAATCTTAAAATGGTCATATCTTGGTCATATTTTGGTATTTTTCAAAGTTTTTTTTTGAAATGGGGTATAATTTCATAACCTATCCAATGGTGTAGGTGTTTATTAACTTTTATAGAGTTAAAATTTTCAAATTTTCACCTAATGTTAAATCACATTGATGAAACTTGGTCTAAGGTTTAGGGTTTCTATGCTTAGTCATTTATCTAACCCTCACATCTTGTTTCTTGATTTCATCTAACATTTGGAGCATGGATTGCAAGTTTTAAAGGATTATGGAGCATGGAAGTGAAATAAAAAACATTATATACTCATTGTAATAGTGTTTTTAAACACTTATGGGAAAATTTCCCATCATATGTTATTTTCCTTTCATGCTTTAGAACCAACTAGAATTATTTTGGTTATAAAATTAACCATCAACTCAAGCTTTGTCAAGTTGGTTAAAAAGAACATTAGAAATTCACTAGCTTTTTGATTTGGTCTAAAATTGAACAATCAATTTCACACTCAAGTTTGGTGCTTTAAAAATAACTCACTATTGTCTTCAAGGATTTAAAATGAACTTGTGTCTATCTTGTTTTGTAGTCTTCTTTACAAACTAATATCATCCAAATGCATATGAACTTCTCTTGCACTTCACGACGATCTTGAGATTCAAAAGCATTTTGGTGATATTAGGTTGTCTAAAAGATTGCCTCCACATTTCAAAATTGAACAAAAGCTTGCTAGTGTGAGAAAAGGCATCGTGTGTGTTCTCTCTTTGTTCACACAAACAAATATTGATCGAATTATGGATGTGCTTACTCGATATTGTTCACCTTTAGAGGGCCTACCTTGGTGGGAAAAAGTACTCACCCCAAGGGAACGACCCAAGCGGTAATGAGCATAAGCCAAGCTCTTCCAAACCGCTATGTAAATTTGTGGTTGTGATGAAAATCATAAACAATGGCAAGCGGTGCATGATAACTCTCCCCTAGTATCTTTATGATGTGTAAATCCCTTGTTCTAAGGGTTGGGAGATCTCTCACAAAGAGTTTATCATTGCACTCCCTAAACTGGATGCCCTTACTATGAACCTTTATTTAGAATCCAAAATCCCAATATTTGTTTGCATTAGGAGGTCAGACCTAAGGAGCCATCCCACATATTTGTGATTCTTTTTAGAGATGAAAAGTTCATCATGAGAGATTCATGAGAACCGAAGCTTGGATGAATTGTAGAAGTGAGTGCTATGGAGGGGAGCCAGTGTGGTGAAGCTTCTAATCATCCACTCTGAATAAGTGCAGTTGGATTTATCCAAGTGGCAATTCAACAAATATTTTATTTTCTATCCTAGGGTTATGCAATCTTTGAGTCAGTTAAAAACATTGCTTAGATCCAAAATCTTGAAAACAAACATTCAACAAGGTCATCAAATTTCAAACCCTTTAGAAGGAGTAAATACCTTTGAAAGTCCAAGTATTACTGCTTGTCTCTAGGGATTTATCCCTAGAAGCTTCTAAATATTTGGGCCTATATCTCAATTTTCCCTCTCTAAAGTCAACATTAGGGAACTATTGCCTTAATTCTCTTGATTTCCACATAATGGACCTTGTGGGATGAAAATAAATTGAGACATAGACATTTAGTTTGAAAAGCTAATCAAGAAAGTGTTTGTGGTAAAAAGAATCCATTAAGCAAAGATAAAAGATAAATTGAACCCCACACATGTGTTTCTCTATCTTTTGGTCATATGGTTTTCCATGCAAAACATTGGTCTTTTGGTTTGAACTACTCATAGGGAGGCATGTTCTTCACTATCATGGTCTTGTAAACAAGGTTCTCCTTAGGTTCATTTAGGATCAAATCAAGCACTTCATCTATCCCAAACATTTATCATCTCCATCCCACAAACAACTTTAGGGCTTTGGAAACATCATTATATAGACTTGATTACATCCTTAAACCAAATCAAAATCATCTGTTTAGTTAGGTGTGTGTGGATGAATCCTTCCTCACACACTTAGTTAAATTATCACCCTTTTGAACAAGTTCATCCTAAGGTCACATCTAACATCTTGGGATTCACAAGTTCTTTATCCAATCAAAACATCAAAATCAAAGCCTAAGTCTAGTATCAATCCAAAGTTCCTAAAATTTCAACACCCATACCACTCACCCTTTCATCCTTCATCTCATCATTGGTCTTAAATCCCTTAGGGGTCACTTTTGTAACAAGGTCAAAACATAAGAGGAACATGAAATATAAATTTGATTCATACATCATGAGTTATCTAAATCAACCGAACTATCCAAGCCTTACAATGCAAATTGATTATTAAAAATCATATTTATACAATCCATACATGACATCATTATCTCCTACAAACCTCAATGATACAACAAATATGAGTATGCCCAATGTAAATTTTGGAACACCTTTCCCTATGGTAGATTTAAATCAAAGTCCAAACCTACAAATCTATCAACCAAATAATCAATGCATGAGTCTTCAACAAAACAACATTATCTCACCAAATCCATACATGCCAAATGTGAATATACTAAGTACAAGTTTATCAAACATGAAAATTTCAAATCCACACTTGGTAAAATTTGGGATAGATATGTTTTCAAATCATACAAATGTTGTTCAAAGTCCAAACAATATGTTAACAACTCCATGTATTGATCCAAGTCAAGGTAACACCATGCAAAATCAAAGTTACCTAAATCAAGGCAATGTGATTCCCAACCACAACAATGTTCAATTTTAACCTATAATGCCAAATCTAAACATCGTCCCAAATCTAAACATTGTCCAAAATCAATTTGTCCATGATCCCATACAAGCATCACAAGTATGCATTCCAAATCTTCTTGAACAAAAACCAAATCAACTATATCAAGGGTGTCAAGATCAAAATCAAGATCATATTTTGTGAGATCAAATTGCTACACTTACCAAAATAGTTGATTCATTGCACCAAGAGACATCTCCACCCCAAAATCAATACACTCTTCCATTGGTTAAACCATGTCATCAAAGCATTGAGTTGTGTCCACAACCACATCAAGAACAATATCTCCAATGTCAAGAGGTTAGATATCAAGATCAACAACATCAACAAAAAACCCAACCTCCACATCTCAAAGATCAATCACCACATCTCAAAAGATCAATCACCACATCTCCAAAATCAATCACCACAAGGTAACAAAAAAAATACACACCACTTGGGAAACCAATCGAATCAATCAAGCAACAGTTGTTGGTGTAATTAATATTTAATTACACTTTGCATAAGTTTACTTAGGCATATTTAATTCCTAATTTATAGGTTGTTATCATTATCTTGTTGATCTATCTTGTTGCTCAAGATAAGATTAGGTTTATGCATCTTTGCTTTTATAAAGCAAATCATATCTTGTAATTATTTGTACTTTGAATATATCAATTTGCACATCTTTATGCAATCTCTGCTTTTTTGTTTTTCTCTTTTGTGGAAGGTGATTTTTCTGGTTTGCATTTCAAATCTTGGTTTCTAACATGGTATCAGAGCCTCGATTTGCAGCCCCTTCTCATCTTTTTTGAAGGAATACATTGCAAAGCTCGTTTGGGGTCCCTCGAGGGTTTCATTCCTTGAGTATCTTTATGCAACGTCTTGGATCAAATTGGGGTTTTCCGTTGGATTTAGAGCACTGGAAAAAGTTAGAAATGACTTTTATTTCATTCATTTTGGTCACCGTTTGCTAGATCTACGAGGGTTTCAAGCTCAGTGATTTTTCTGAGAGATCTGGGGGTTGCCTGATTTTGAGAGCACTTTGGGCCAAAACGGACCTTGCCGTTGGATTCACAGCGCCCAAAAACCCCTATTTTCATTTAAAGTTTGTCCAGTTTGGGCAAAGTCGTATGGAGAGGAAATTTTTTTTGCCAGGGAGGCCATACGACCTCCCCAGCTCACTTCCCGAGGCACATTTTTTGAGAAAAATTCAAAAAAAAGTAAAAATAATCAAAAGTTCAGAGGATTTTTTGTGCTTGCAGTTTAAAATGAGCCCTCCACCGTTTTGCTGCTGGGTAGCCACCCAAGAGCCACCCCCCACCAATCCACCACAGCTCCGTCGGCTTCCTTCAGCCCTCGCAGCCAAGTAGGTGGTCACATCGGGGTCCAGGTCCTTGTGCTAGCCCCTTCCGGGACTCCAAGCATCTGCCCTGTTCACATCTGTGACCAGGGGTTGTGCCCACAAGCCCCCAATAGAATCTCAAGCCTCTGCGGTGGTCACATTGGTGACCAGTGGCCATGCCCTAACTCTGTTGCCAGCCCCCTGGTCCGCCCAGGCGACCAGGGGCCGAATTTTTTTAGCTCCTGAGGGCTGTAGATGGCCAAATAGGAATTTTTTGGAGCACTTTCACGGAAATAGGTGTAACTTGGGCATACAAAGTCCTTTTTTTTGTAAACAAGATATCGTCGGAAAGCGGTTTTGACGCTCTACGCAATGGTGCAGGTGTGATTTTCTGGTTTTTCATTTTGATTTCTTTTTTAGCCTTGAAATTCATATGTTTTTGTTTTCACTTCGGGAGACGTATCTTTTGACTCGCTTATCCGTTTTTCATAATTTTCATGGCATTGGAAAGCTGGTTTCGACGTCTATGCAGATATGAGGTCATTTACAGAAGATATGTACCTTATTTTATGCATGCATTCATTTTTTTTTTGTGCACTAGGTTTGCATTTTCACTTCTATTTTTGTAGTTTTGCATTCTCTCCTTCTACAATCATTGGGTATTGTAATAACAAACTGATATAAAGTTCCATTAAGGGGAGTTCTTGCATCCATTCTTCATATTGGTGACAAATCGCATGAGTTTGTAAGGTTTCTTGTTGTTTCCCTTAGCTTATTTCTTGCTTAGCTAGACACATCATTGGTTTGCTTTGGTTCACACTTCACATTGGGAGTTTATGGTTCTTGATCTGCATTGGTTTAGATCTTTCTCAGTTTGAAGGCCATTTTTTTATGGTTAATGTTCCAGAATCTTGATGGTACTCGTCTTATGGACAGTTTTAGTTTCAGTTTGGCATTGGCTTCGAGAGACACAACTTCTAGATTTTTTCATCATTATGGGCTTCATTCATCCTTTCATCTACTGTTGCTTACAAATTCCAGGGTTGATCCAGTATGTGAGTTTCTAGTGTTCCTTGGCATCGGGTCTGTTGTTTCATTTGTGATTTTGATATGGTATTTTGCAAACATAAGTATCTTTCCTTGCCTGCTGGATTTGGGGTTCTAGTGTTGCTTCATTAGGGTTCTTCCAGTGATTCCTTGCAGCAATTCATCTCATTGAGGGGGGGTTTTTCCCACTGGGTTTTCTCTCTCTTTGCATTTGTAAATGGGTACTTGATCAAGCCTTTGTTTCCGGGACCCATCTCACATCATTGTCATAATAATTTTCTTCTCCCTAAGTTGCACTTATGGGGGGGGGGTGTTGGTGTAATTAATATTTAATTACACTTTGCATAAGTTTACTTAGGCATATTTAATTCCTAAGCTATAGGTTGTTATCCTTATCTTGTTGAGCTATCTTGTTGCTCAAGATAATATTAGGTTTATTCATCTTTGCTTTTATAAAGCAAATCATATCTTGTAATTATTTGTACTTCGAATATATCAATTTGCACATCTTTATGCAATCTCTACTTTTTACTTTTTCTCTTCTGTGGAAGGTGATTTTTCTCTTTTTGCATTTGTAAATGAGTTCCTAATCAGGCCTTGTTCCCAGGACTCATATTTGCATAATAATCTGCTTCTCCCTAAGTTGCACTTATGGGGGGGTGTTGGTGTAATTAATATTTAATTACACTTTAGCATAAGTTTACTTAGGCATATTTAATTCCTAAGTTATAGGTTTTATCCTTATCTTGTTGAGCAATCTTGTTGCTCAAGATGAGATTAGGTTTATGCATCTTTGTTTTTATAAAGAAAATTATATCTTGTAATTAATTGTACTTCAAATATATCAATTTGCACATCTTTTGCAAATCTCTACTTTTTCATTTTTCTCTTCTATGGAAGGTGATTTTTATGGTTTGCAATAAGATCTTGGTTTCTAACAACATTGGTACAAGAAAATCTCATCAAAATCCCCTTTTATGAAAATTATCAAGAGCCTCAAGTTAAACCACTAGGGTATAATGAGAAGCACCTTTGTGATTTTCACAAAATAAAGGGACACACAACATCAAATTGTATCCGACTCAAAAATATCATCCAAGACCTTATTGATAAAAAAATAATAACTATTGAGGACAACAATGAATATTGAACCACTAGTGATAGCATTGACAATCTCTCCACCACAATTGTTGAAAAAAATGATCAAGATCTATCCATCAATGGGCACCTTGAAGATGTTTCTACCCCATCCAATGATCAAATCAACATGCATCAAGAGTCACTCTTTAGTCATGATCAAAACCCCTCAACAATATTTGACAATGATCTATTTCAAGGAGTGTTAGATTTATTTGACCCTATTGACATAATCCATGATCCATCGACCAATGATCATGTTGAAAATGTCTCTACATCACCTAATGAGTTAGTGAACATATCTCAAAAATTTATTCCAAAGCATGATCAACATCTTTCACCACTAGCAATGGTCCTTTCCAAGACATGTTGACATCCTTTGACCTCATGGTTACAGATACTAATGGGATCCTCAACTCAACATTTGATCCATATCCACTCAAAGATCAAAATGATATTGAGCCACTCTCTATGCCTAATGAAGACATCCAAAAACCCTTTATAAGCAATCCATCCTTTGAAACTAACCCATGTTAAGAACATGATCCAAAGCATGTCGAAAGCAATTCCAAAATCATTCAAGATCAAGAATTCATATCTACAAGATACTACAATGATCTAATGGGCACTCCACTATCTATACAAGATGTCGCAAATAATGATCATATCCATATAGCACATACTCCTCCATCTACCCATTAGATGCTTTCTTTGGATGGACATGCAGATGATCTTCATTCAAAACAAGAGTCTCATAATCTTGATATCATTACCAAGGAACAAGAGTCTCCTACTCTTAACATTTGTACACATGATCAAGATATAGAAAAATCTAGAGACATATCTGAAATGGGTCATGAAGAGGGCTTCTATAGAAGTTATGAATTAGAAACATCCTATGAAGGCATATCAAAAATGAATCATGAGGGAGACTTATGTGGATAGTGAGTCATCAACACCTCTTGAAGAAGCATTAAAATCTAACATTTCACAAGATCAAGCCAAAGATATCAATCAAGAGGTTATCCCACACATGGAGGATCCTATCACTTATAAACTTGGATCAATTACCTTTTTTAGGGAAAACTATCTTATCAATGAAGAAGCTATCATCTTTGAAGATCCACAACAGAGTAGAGAAGGATTAACACCTTGTTTCCAAGGTAAATCATATCCTATTGCAAATAAAATGTTTGAAAAAATGAATTATCAAGGAAGAGGATTAGGCCTACATGAATAGGGTATCCTAGAACCAGTGTAGATTATTAGCAATCCTAAGCATCAAGGTCTTGGTTATTCGATAATTAAGGGATCTGAAAATATCAGTGATACCTCTATAATATTGGGGGAAACTTTTTCTCAAGCAGAAGAATCCTTATGATGAAACCAATGTGAATACTACAACCAGCCATGTCATGAATCTTCATCCACCCATCACCCCATCCACAAATTGGGACCAACATCAAAAGAAAGATATGAATCAAAGTACAAAGAACATTATCAAAGAAAAAGAAGTTGGGAAGCATAATGGACAAATCAAATACACATGGATACCAAAGAATATAAAGAAAGATTATCCCTATCAAACTCCATTAGTCAAAAAAACTATGGGGACGAGTAAAAAAGGGAAAAGTATCCATCAAAGATGTCCATAAATGAAAAATTAGACTTCTCAAGCAACATACAAAGTGTATCAAGTTGTTGGTCCTAATTCCATGCACACTTCCGTATCCACCCATCATTTCTCATCTTCCTAATTTGGAGAGTCAAAGGTTCCAAACTATCAACCAATCCATCTTTTATTCCTAAACACACACCATCCACTCCTCCATACATGATATCCAATTCTCATATTGACCATGTGTTGGCAACGACCCTTCATCATAAGGATTCAAAAGACATTCTATTGCGATGTTTGCATAAAGACAGAGTTAACTTTGGTATCAACAAAGCAGATCAAGAATCTCAAAAGTTGCATTCAAGTGCACATATCTTGGAAAAGTAGCTTCTTCAAGCAGGATGTCGATGTCACATTATGAAAAAATCATGTACATAGGCACCACTAAGTGATTCAACATGAGCTTAAAACCTTTTAGAAAAATAAAAAAATAAAAAAATCATGAAAATAGTAAAGATAAAAATTGTCCTCCAATGAAAACCACTACGGTGGCACTTTGGATAGGTACCATGATGAAAACCTGAAAAATAGGCATCATGTGTAGAATCAAGCATCTATGTGTGCTAGTTCAGATGGAAGCATCTCATCCCATCCATAATAAATCCAACATTCCATCCATCTCATCTATAATAACTCCATTCATCCATGAACCATTACCATCCATCTTCCATTATCTTGATCTTGATAAAATTTTGGTGCACACTTTACACTTGCTTATGGTTAACATCTTGACATGGGTCATTTTCATTGATCCTATCCTACCCAACATTATCTAAGCCATGCAACACTATCCAAAAAGCATCCTTTGTTCGAACACCTTATCTTATCACAAGATAATCCATATCCATCCATCCATACACCTATCCAAGCATCCATCCATGGCATTCCACACATTGCTAGACACTGGGGGAAAATATTTACATATTGCTTCGGGAATAAATCTTGATCTATATTCTCCAACTTATGTGGTGATCCAAACATTGGAAAACATAAAATTAAATTGGTCAAAGCATTTGTGAGGAAAAAATCCAGACCACTAGCCCATGGCATATTTTGACGAGAAGACATTCCTTATCAAGCTTCATCTTTCATTAAACATCAATCCAAAAAATCAATATCAGTTACTTCAACGTTGTATCAAATCATTCAAAACAATTTTGTTCCAAAATCAAGCTTCAAAATCCTGATCAATCAAACCCAATCAATCCATCATCATCCTAGTCCTCATGTTGCTAAACACTATCCTTGCATTGTTGTGTATCCTCAACAATTTTATCATCATCAATCTTGATCAGACAAATCCAATCAATCCCTCATCATCTTGGGATATCCATCCCAATCCTTGTGTTGCTTAAACACTATCCTTGCATTGTTGTGTATCCTCAACAATGTTATCATCATCAATCCATTGATTCGATCAATCAACCTTAGCTTGGTTTTCAACAAAACCCCAAAATAGAGCACTGATATCATCACACATATCCATATCCAAATCATCAAAATCATGCAACAATACAAAAACATTCAAAAACATATCAAAATCCAAAAACAAGTTAAACAGTAAAAAAATTCAAAAACATGCTATTCGAACTATGACATCTTTGAGCTTAAACGTAGGCAGGGCCATTATTGATGAGCCCCCAAGACACAAAATCCAAAAACATTCATGAATATCAGAAAACACCAAAACATTGGAAAATATGAAAATCAAAACATTTGTAAAACATCTCGAAAATACCAAAAACAACCTCAAAACATTTCAAAACAGCAAAAAAATCTAAATATTTGAAAAATCCCATCCATCCCATCTCACTTTCACCCGCAATAAACGTTCACTCATAATAAATCAATCATCACCTTCACCCTTTGGAAAAACAAACATAAACAATTACAACACTCAGCGAAAGCAAACTTTTAAATGCAAAATCAAACTCTTGATCTTTTTAGCAAACATGTCAATCGACCTTATATCAACAACCTTTAAAAACCTATCAACCTGCCACCATCCACTAACATGTCTGAGGATGCATCCTTCCTACAATGGGCATTATCTATTGGCAAAATCACTTTGGATTCTTATCTTCAAAACAAATCCCTTTGGCTAGCAGTATGAAGAACATTAGCTTGTTGGTTTACTTGATCTTTGTCTTTTGGCTTATCTTATTGCACTCATTTCAATGACCTCTTGATGATGTCCAAACAAAGGGATTTAGAGAGAAAGGAATGGGGCAATGATCATTATCTTTTATCTATTGTGCTTGTTTTATATTCTTGTAATATAACCTTGGTCATGCTTACTTTGTTTGGTTTGTAGGGAGGGCATTTTAGGTGTCTTGTTGAAAACATAGGAAGACTTTCCTTTCTATGTTTTGGTCTGAGATGTTTGAAATATCTGAACTGCATTTTAAATAAGGTTTCATATGTAAGGTGTGAACAAGGATATTCCTATCTAATTGTCGAGTCAAAGTGCATCACACTAGGTACAACACCATCCTAGTTCTTTATACCTTGATGCATTGTGCCTATGTGTGTTATCAAATATAAGGTAAGTAAGCCCTTTTAAAATCCCAATTCCTGATAAGCAATCCATAATCATCAATCATCATCATTATCTCTAATAACTAGTCTTGTAGATCATGGACTTGTTGGATCCTCTTGTCATCATCTCATTTCCTCTTTCTTCTCTTCATGCTAACAAGGTACCATGACAGTTAATCCAAACATCACCAATCCATCCATCCTGCATCCACAAACTGTCAACATGTTGCATATCATACATATCATCATAATAGGAAGCATCATTCATATCACATGCATCACAACATCATTTAAGTTGTTTTGGATAATATAGATTTGTTATTCTAAGCATCTTAGTCCATCTCATTTGCATCATCATCATAACCATCCATACGTCCGTCTTGAACCACTTTGTCGTGAGATTGACCCTCAAATCAAAATTTTCGCTCAATCTCTCGAGGGGGTAGTGTACTACTATACTTCTTTCTGCTAGGGTATCTAAAAAAATAAAATAAAATTTGAATTTTGACCTTGCTAGTGTTATTCTTTGAATCAACGTAGTAGGTACATTGCTTCAAAGAGGGGCAAAATGTAGACACTCAAAATATCCTGATCGACATCATGCATTTGATTCTAATTAACTAACTTTGATTCTTCCTTAATCACATCCACACTAACCATTTAATTGAATGAAATTTATTTAATTAAATTCATCAAAATTCCTCTTAAAATTAGATAATGAACCTTATCAGTTTATTTCATCATTTTCCTCCTTTAATTAAATAAATCAACTTTATTTAATTAAATCCTAATGTCTTCATTTAATTAAATAAATCAATTTTATTTAATTGAATCCTAATGTTCTTCATTTAATCAAATAAATCAAATTTATTTAGTTAAATTACTAATATCTCAATATCCTCTCATTTGATTTAAATAAACTCAAATATCTAAATCAAATGTCAAATCAAACTAATTTCATCTAAGTCAATTAAATCTTAATTAACTCCTAACACTAATCCTCAAACCCTCTAGCTTTTGCAACTTGCACATATAAATCAATTTATTTGATTTATTAATTCCTC
Organism: Sequoia sempervirens; assembly: GCA_007258455.2. Taxonomy (NCBI): domain Eukaryota; kingdom Viridiplantae; phylum Streptophyta; class Pinopsida; order Cupressales; family Cupressaceae; genus Sequoia; species Sequoia sempervirens. Next base: position 14,920 of record VDFB02057683.1, read on the forward strand.
TATTTCCATTCAAATATGGCATCTCTTTGGAATATTCCATCAATTTGAAATCTCCCTCCCAAAAGGATTTTTCCTCCAACATGGTATTTAAGTTTCTTACATGTCCTTTTTCTTGAGCCAAGTGGCATTAACTCATCTTTCAACTCTTCCTCCACGAGCCATCTTTTGAATTTCAAATTCCACCTAATTGCATTAATTTGTACATTGATCAAAATGTGGTCCACCTCTCTTCAATAACATGTTGACAAGTGGCACATTGTTATTGGTTTATCTTTAATCCCACATTCTTCATGTTTCTCATTCCTCCATCCTTCTTTCCTATAAATGGAGAGCTTCTCTTTTGATTTTGGATCAACAATTTTATGCAAGATTACTATCTATAGATTTGGAGCAAGTTCATCCACCATTTTCATAGTTTACATCCATCTTAGCTAGGTTATGGTCAATTTTCATCATGGAGCACATAATCTTCATCAAAGTTCATCAAGGAATTGGGAAATGGCTACTTTTCACATCAAAGTAGCACTAATTCCCCCATGGGATGCTGGTTTGAATGTTTTGAATAAGATTTATTAGCTTTCATTTGGTTAATTTTGCCTTGTTTCTTGTTCATAGAATTTGAATGAATTGCATGGGGAATGATTATTTTGGACTTTTTTGTTGAATAACATTGGTTTGATCATGTTGGAGCAGGTCTAGACCAAGCATTCACAAACATCAATAAAATTAGGCATTACATCACTGGTTATTTAGTTTTTGTCCACACAAACCATACAACTATCAGATATCTAATGAACAAGCCTGTAGTAGTGGGTAGACTAGTTAGATGTCTACTCCTATAAGAGTTTGATATTAAAATAGTGGACAAGCCTAGTAAGGCTAATGTAGTAGCATATTTTCTATCAAGGTTTCCAACACAATCAACATAAGGTGTAGTGGATGACTCATTTCTAGATGAACACTTGTTTTATCTTAATGTACATGTACCCTAGTATGTTGACATTGCAAATTATTTAGTAACATGGTATATTCCACCACACTTTTCTCCAAGGGAAGAGAGACAGCTGGTACATAAGCATTTTCCATACTCTTGGATATCAAGTTATCTGTTCTACACTAGCCTTGGTAACATCATGAGAAGGTGCATAAAGGAAGATGGAATATTTGATATCATGAAAGCTTTCCATGATGAGCCATGTGGGGGTCACTTTTCAGCTAAAAGGATAGCTTTCAAAATCCTCACAGTTGGTTATTATTAGCATACTTTACATAAGGATTCTATCAAGTATACAAGGAGTTGTGATAGGTGCCAAAGAATGGGTAAGCAAAAAGGAGTGATGAAATTCCATTACAGCCTTAATTAACACTAGCTCCCTTTGAAAAATGGGGTTTAGACTTTATTGGACCAATCTCACCTACTTCTAACAACAAGGAGTACATTCTAGTTTGCACTGATTATCTAAATAAATGGGTTGAAGTAAAGGCATTACAATTTTCCAGAGATAGAAATGTGGCTAAATTCTTGTATGAGGATTTTTTACTAAGTATGGAGTAACTAGGGAAATTGTGACTGATCAAGGTCCAAAATTTACTTCAAACATCATCACCAAATTGGTTGAAGATTATCAAATCAGGCATAAAAAGTCAACACCTTATCACCCTCAAGCCAATGGCTAGGTGGAGGTTACCAACAAATAAATTGAAAGTATTCTAACCAAGAAAATGCAATTACATGGGGAAGATTGGGTTGTTAGGTTACTATAAGCACTATGGGCATATAGAACAACCTGGAAAATAACAATTGGTTTTACACCTTATGAGCTAGTATAAGGAAAAACAATAGTCCTCCCAATTGAGCTTAAATATAAGACATTAAGAACATTAGTAGAGTTGGACATGAATCTCACAGCAGCTCAAAAGGAGAGGTTACATCACTTAAATGGGCTGGATGAACTCACACTGAGGTAGTACAAAAGTAGAGGACAAAGTGGCACGACCAATATATCAAGACAAAGTAATTTAATGTAGGAGACTGAGCCTTATTATATGATTCAAGATACAAGAATTTCAAAGAAAAACTCCAATCTAGGTGGTTGGGACTTTATGAGATCAACCAAGTCTTTCCTAACGATGTAGTAAAGTTGCATACCATAGATGCAATGAGGTTCTCACTCCTAGTTAGTGGCCACCAATTGAAACTTTATAAGAAACTAGTACATAAGGAAGATTTTATTTTTTCTTTATTTCAATAATATGGACCTCACAGTGATCAAGATACAGGTTTAGAAACACAGAGTGATGCCTCAAAAACATCAGATATAATAATTTCTTTAGGTGATTCAAAGATTGAGCTACACAACTCAATCCTTGAGATCACTTAGGATTAATTTCTTATTCTGCCTCACATGCACACACAACATGGATACAATGATGTACATAATTTTTTCTAGAGAGACCTGTCTTATATATACAATTTTCCACATTTAGGAAGGGCCTTGTTAGAATAGGGACTTGTAGCATAAAAGCTATCACAATTTAGATGGTACCTGATGCCTAAGGTACCCGTAGTGCTATATACAGGAAAATTTAAAAATTGGTGCCTTGTAGAACTCACCTTTTTCACCTCACATTTCACACACATGCCGCATAAGTCTAATCATAATAAGTGCTCACAATATGCTTATCCTATTTCATGCTGCTAATTCAAATTTTAAGCATTTGAACTGTCACATCACCAACCATCATTTGTCTAATTTGTTTCATTACCTTACATCCACAACCTCACCATTCATTCACTTGCAATTACTTCTTGTGATATCAAATCATATTGCAGATACATTTTATTTAGCTCACACACGTGGCACTCAGTTAGTCACCTTTGACAGGTACACAAGGTAAATTATCATAATTGTCATGGATTTCTTAACACTTTCATTATGCATTTTCATATTAAATTAATCACGTGAAATATTCATAACATTTATTTCCATACTCTATAAAGATACCTTCACCTATCATAAGTTGAAGTGAGGTCACTTCAAATCTTAAGTTGGGGGGAGCATACAATTCAGTCAGCTTTTTTTCATTTTTTGCTACCTAAAATCAAATGCAAACAAACAAATATGACATGCATACCCTTTTTTTCCTAAAAATTGCACCTACTTTTGGCTGATAGTTTCAATTTACAATTCCCTAATCCTGTGATCTTGAGAAAAGTTGAACCTAAAACCCATTTTTAAGTTCAATTAAGCTAATATGAAGGGGAGTTGTAGTTACAGTATGGTAGTGAAAATGCACCAGGAATTATCAAAGTAAGAGAAGGTTTTGAGGGTGGTGAAGTGAAAATTGAGCTGAATTTTCAAGGTTAACACATTGAGTAGAGATAAAAGAGATTCATAAAGGGAGGTGATGCTATTAGGAGAGAGTTGTCAGCTCACAAGAAAATACTAGAAGATGCAATGGTATTTCCTATCTTCACAAGAGTTGGTTGGCTTGGTTATTTCCTAAAGCTAATAGAATTTGACAATGACATATCAAGAAGATTTGTAGCCATATTGGAGCACGATGAAGCAATGGTAAAATGGTTGTTAGTAGATGCATCTGAAGTCACCATAACATAGGTATCTAGGTTGTCTAGGATTGGAGCAGAGTTTCCAGTTAGAGTAGATGCAGTGGCTGCAAGAGAAGAATCTTGTGAGTGAGGAGACAATTTGGATTCATCATCACAAGGTACAAAGATACTTTCTCTTCCATGGTTTTGGTCCAACTATGCTTCCTATGTCATTAGATACCTTACTTGTGATGGTAGAAAAAATCTTTTATATACTGTACATTTCAAATTGATTATTCACCTTCACCATAATAGGCTAGTAAATGTGCCAAATTTTCTCTATAATATGTTAAAAAGGATGGCATTTGAGTATCAGAGAAAATAGTGACATGACCTTATCACTTAATTGTTTGATTGACCTATTAGTAAAAAGAAGCTTTAAAATTCAATACCCACAGGTAGCCTGGGAAGATTTTGTGAAATGTGAATATATTAATAGTTTACTTGAGACACCTATAGTACCTAAAACTTTAGAGCCACAAGCTGAACCTACAAGAGGAAGTTCTCCTGTCTCACCTATAGCTTCACCTAGCTGTAGCCAGGTGAACCCAAGGAGCACAATGTGATAGAGTCTAGGTCACTAGCAATGGAAGAAATTCCATCTTCTTCTAAACCACCAAAATCAAAGAATAGAAGAGGTAGTACATCCACAACATCCATGCCTTCTAAAAAATAGAAGAAAAAGAAGTATGTTGAGAAGGAGAAACCTACACCTAGGCATTCAGGCCAACTGAAAAAGCAAAGTGTTATGAGGGGGAGTGTGGAAAAACTCGAAGAAGAGGAAAAGGGAAAATAATAGTAGGAAGAAGATGTGATGTTGGTTGAAATAGACTCAAAAGGGAAGGGAAATCTCCTTAGAAATGTGCATACACCTGTAAAGAGGAAGAGATATGTGTCTACCACTTCTAATTTAAACTCAGAAGATGTGTTTGTTTCCAAAAAAACACAAAAGAAAACCCCAAATGGTCCTACTTATGAAGACTATGATTGTGCAAGGGGTGGTAATGAGCGGTTTTTGGAAACAAAGGAAATGTTTATAGAAGATATAAATGTTAGGAAAGAGCTTTAGGAATATTTGGACAAAATTAAAAATTTGGAAGAACTAGTGCAAAGTTATGAAAAGAGAGACAAAGAAAGGGAGACAAAAATACAAGAATTGGAAGAAAAATTGCAGACATATGGCCATAGTGCAAAGCTAGATCTATTGGCACAATTGGCTATTACCAAAATAGGGGATGGAGAACTTGCAATAGAAAATTAGAGACCTCCTCCCATAAAAACCCCAATTCACCATACAACTTTGTCTCTTGGTTATCGACTATGGAAGGTGACTAATGAATTTGCACAAGAAAAAGAAAAATGGAGGAAAGAAAAAGAAACTTTGATTGTAGAACATGATAAAGTGTGGGAAGGTAAAGAGATTGAGCTAAGGAGATTAGCAGTTAGATTGAAAGAAGTGGCAAATAAAGCTGCCCAAATTATAAGATGCAGACCTCTAGCAAGAACATATTCACTATTTTTGCAATATTTTTTTTTGAGTTTTCAGTTTAGTAGGTTAATCAGTAACCAATCAGTTGGGATGAGTGGGAAATTTGGGTTTCTTAATGTTGTTCTAATTCTACACCAAAAGAGTAGGATCAACTGTGTGAATACTATTTAGACAACTATGTGCTGTTAGATGAAATAGAGTGGAACCCTCTGATGTTTGTAGGGGATCTCTAGGTAAGGGCACTAGCCTTTTATTATAGGATTATAGGAATGAAAAATTTAGGTGGGGAATAATAGAAGAATATGAGGAGAGGGATAAATCAGTTGCTCTCCCAATAAGGAAAGAGTTGAAAGGCCGTGATGCACTTATAGATGAATGGTTGAAAGTCTTAGATCATAAAGGTTTGGGTAGGAATATTATGAAACTAAGAACAAAGGATTATAAAAGAATGCAAACATTATTTGTAGGATTGGGTCAACAATGTTACAGTTATATATAGGATAGATGGATCAACTTGACCCTAGAGTTGTAGAGAAAAGAACCTCATTGAGTATACAATTTTACCACCATGCTTGAGAGAGTACACATATACATGAAAATTTTTGATAACATAGGACTTCATTGGGTACCACTCACATTCCACCCACCTATGCTACTCTATCTAGTTCCACATTAGATCGAGGAAAAAAGTGAGGAGTGTGAGAAAGCTGGGATCATCAAAATGCGATAAATTGCATCTTATAGAGGTTTCTACTTAAATCTGATCAAGGGAGTTGATGCTGTCATGGACCTTAGGGAGATTACCCTACATTATAATCTGTACCCCTAATGTCTTTCTTGGGGACAAGCAAAAGTACAGTTGGGGGGAGTGATGTGTTCATTTATTAGCCTATTTTCTATTGTTTTTATCCATGTTTTCAGACATTATGAAACAATCCTTTCAAAAAACACTCCTATGCTATGATATCTTTTCATGCTTATTATACAACCTTGGACCTAAATTATAGTAATGGAAATATAGTTATGATATAGTAGCATTGCATGGTTTATATGCGAGTATGTATGAAATGTGATTGGAATTCTATGTTTAATCATGCTAGTTAGCTTAGTGTATATGTTTTGTGGATTAACCTCTTGCAGCCCAAGAAGACACTATAGCCCACAACAACTAGAAGCCATAGCCCACAATAAAAGGAGGACTTGGACAACGAAATAAGGGAAGTTCCAGATCAAGCTGAGTGTAATAACTACCATGTGGAGGCACCTGATGGAGTTATTCATACATCATTATGATAATTAATAAGGCATTGAGAAGAATAATTATTTTGTTGATAGGATTATAGATAACTGTTTGTATGTTTCACATGCATATCTATTTTCTAGAATTTCAATTTTATTAGAACTCTTGTTTCTTTTCAGTTGTAGTTTGAATAATTCAATATTAATTGCATACTTTGATATTTAAGGAGTTGTGTTTAAAATAAACTCCCAGTGCTTGTATATAGCCGATGGTTGAGTCCTTAGATAGTATTGTTGATTTAGTAATTTGTTATCAATTACTTTTTAGTTTTTAGTTATCATCTACAAACATGTTGATTATTTAGAAATGATTTCCTTGAATACAATATGCGAGGAAGATTTTGTGATGTGTACTGAATGAAGTTAAGTTCATATGAATGCGTAGAATCTGAAGATTTAGATTTGGTTTTAGTTAAGTGAAGATAGCCACTTGAGTAGGCCACTCAAGGTAACTGTTCTTCACTACATTTGTAGTTGTTTATTTATGTTTAGTAGTTATTTCTATTTATCATTACTTCATAAATTGTATGTAAGTTAGAATAGATTCTCATATTTTGATTATCAGTAATGAATGTTCATGAGCATGAATACATTTAGTTAACTTGTAGTACTTCAGAGGTTAGAATAAGTTTAGTTACAAGTCTTGATTAGTTTTGATTTGGTTTGAGTAATTCTTTGTTAGCAATAGTTTAGTTATAGGTTATGTTGTAGGCACCCATAGCCATTAGTGCTAGTTTACTTCTTTCACTGTTATGCATTCTCGTGATTCTCCAACAAGTAGAATACCTTTAATAGGACAACTCAGGTAACCTTAGGTATTTGAAGACACATATAGTGCAACACCATCACAAGTTTGCAAATCTTGGTTGAAAATTTAATGAAGTCTTTACAATGTTGAGTGGACTATTCAGCTAGTCATACCTTTGAATTATATGGTTTCTACCAAGTTTATAATATACTAGTTCAGACTCTACAACTAGCTCCACCCGGGGGGCACCACTATGCCTCCTATAAGCCAAATTGGAGAATCATTTTTCAAATGGGCATAAATTTCACCCAAGATGTCAGATGTTCAACTTCTAATAGTTGACAGAAAGCTCTCTTCGAGTACAATGTAGTGGCATAGGTTTGCTTCCTTGATTTTTCATTAGTTTTTGGGGCCAACAAGTTAGATGTTCTTGGTTTCATGATTTTGAGTATAAATTTTACATGCAGAATCAGATTTTTAATTTTGAATAGGCATTGGAGAGTATGTGCAGTATACTACATAGTGGATCAATCATATTCTTAGTTTGTGGTGAAGGGAGAAGATTGTACTTGGTTTATCACTTGTAGGTGTTGTTAATAAATATTTAACTAGCTCCCTTCGGGTGTATTTTTCCTCTATGCATTGGCCCATGCATCGTAAAGTCAACTCGGCCTTTTATCTAGGTTCTGCTCTGCCGCTCTACGTGTCTACTCCTCACAATCCTGAGTCTCTACATTCCTTCGCATTCTAGGAAACTCTGCTATGCTTCCACATGTTGGGGCTATAGGATACTTTTGATCATGTTTTCTTACTGTCTCATTGAGCTTTGCTCGGGTGCCACGAAGCCCTTTTTCCCAAAAGGTTTTGATGGGCCCCACAGTTGCTATCTACAGTGCACACTTGCTACATGTCTTCTATTCACAAATCTTTCCGCATAGAGATGAAGTAGCAATTGCAGGCAGCGAAATTGTGCCACACGTCTCTTTTGTGCTCGGCTGGTAATCATTCCCTCCATTGTTGATGAAGTGCTCAACCCATTCGACACGTGTAGCATTAACGCAAGTCCTCAGCGGAAAAAGAAAAGGGTTCATAAGGGCAGCGAAAGGCTGCCATGTGCCTAGCCAATGGATCTCATATTCAGGCGATAGACTAGATAAATCGAATGATGCTATTGGCCACTACGTGTCATAATCATTCACACAGGAGGGTGACACTTGTCTAATTAGGCCATGCCGAGACCACCACCATCATTTGCAGAAGACACACCTATTCCTAGAGTGACCGGATGCTTGGTTCCAGATCAATTTTGTTGCAACAGATTTGGGAATATTTTGATTCTTTCTGCATAGAGATAAAGTAGCAACCGCGGGCAGCGAAACGCTGCCACACATCTCTTTTGCGCCCGACTGGTAATCTTTCCCTCCATTGTTGATGAAGTGCTCAGCCCATTCGACACATGTAGCATTAATGCAAGTCCTCAGCGGCAAAAGAAAAGGGTTCATACGGATAGCGAAAGGCTACCACGTGCCTAACCAGCAAATTTCATATTCAGGCGATAGACTAGATGAATTGAATGATGCTATTGGCCACTGCATGTCATAATCATTCGCACAGGAGGGTGACACTTGTCTGATCAGGCCTTGCCAGGACCACCCCATCATTTGCAGAGGATGCACCTATTCTTGGAGTGACCAGATGCTTGGTTCCAGATTGATTTTGTTGCAACGAATTTGGGAATATTCTGATTCTTGCATCATTGCCAGGGGATTGCAAAATCTTTTCTGTTGTTGCTCTCTAAAGCGGTGGGGGTTTTTCCCTGCTTTACATACTTTTCTCTGTTGTGAGAAAGGGTTCAGAATTTGAAGGAAAACGTTGGTTTTAGATAAAGATGCCAGGCCTTTTTTACTGTTTTATTTTATTGCAAAAACTCTCAAACTGTGCCAATTGTTCGAACTTTCTATTTTTCATGCTATTTAATCAAACTGTAAACTATGCTTTTATTGTCTGGACATTTCATTTAAGAACTATATATGTTGAATGCAAGTTTACTAACCTAGACCATGTCTAATGACTCTTCTTGGCAGTAGGAATGTATGCAATATTGTTTCATGTCGATGAATGGATTGTCTATGCTGTAATCTTAAGTTTCTAATGTTCTGGAACACTACAACACCATTCATGCCCTTAGATCTATGATTTATCATGCCTATCATTAAGTCTTGATGCATCACCTTAGGTTAGAATTTATTTTATTATATCCATTTCCTTTTCCCTTTCAAACCCCCATTGAAGAAGAAGCTGACTTCTCTAAAAACCCGAAGGTCACTCAATTTAGTGCAAAAGGTCCCCCATAGACTAAGTTTCCCATAAGACACTGTTACTTCATCAAATTTTGGTGTCAATAGTTTGTTCTTTTTCTGGCACGCCCGGTAGGACCAAGCTTAAATGAAATTGTGTTTTAGAAGGGTGTATGAACCATCAACGTGTAACTAGATCCCAAATCGTTGGCAACCCTAGTTTACTAGTACCTCCACTAGGAATAGTCTGAGTTGCAAATCAATTGGTAACCGTTCCATTCCCGCCACCCGTTCCTCTCACCATGTTGCCAACTGCCAATAGAAATTACGTGGCATGGGACACTGGAAGTCCCCTAGCAGCCCTAGTAGCACCCGCTATCTGGGGTGCTATCCCGGTTTCAGCCATGAAAGCTATACTGAAGTTTATTAGAGATGGGTCAAGAACACCAGTAGAACATTTGCAAGATGTGGCAGACGTATGTCTAGTACACATAATTACAGCGCAGAATGTAGCTCTGAGGCTTCTCGCCACATCTTTTAAAAGCAAGGTGTTGGATTGGTACCGAACACTATCACCTAATACTATTCGCACCTGGGACGAGCTTGGAGATTCATTCTATGAGAGGTTCTCAAATGACAGAGATCATTCTTCACTATATTATCAACTATCTATCATAAAATGAGCCCCCCTAGGAGGCTCTAACGGACTTTAATACTCGATTTCACACAAATTGACAGAGGATTCCTATTACTATACGCTTGACTTCTGAGTTGGCGTTCATATTTTATCTAAAGTCCATTAATTTTGACATTTTCTGATGATCAAGTCTTTGGGAGGAGCTACTCTACCAGATGCTTACGATGTCGCTATCAAGGCCGAGAATCATTTGATAGATTGTGGAAAGTTTCCCCCTCGACCTATCATGTTGATATTTCCTGAAATATTGATTCCTGCACAAGAAGTTGCATCAACTAGCGTGCCCACAATTTCCCAGTCGATGTATACATATGTGGAAACCCCACAAAATGTAGCCTTTACATCAGGTTCTTCCAAGGATGAAATGAGCGACCTCAAAGAGATGTTGCGAACCATGGCGAATGATATAACCACTCTTAAGTGGAACCAATCAACACCTCCGAAGCCTGCATATGAAAACTATCAAGGCGGGCAATCCTCATATTAGCATAATCAGTACCAGGGCACGCCTCACACTAATCCACTAGCTCCGACTGCAAACCAAATGGTATTGGTGCCTACTCCTCTGACGAGCATGTCATCAAGCTTGAGTAGGGAATTAACTGTAGGGCAGAACAACCTTATTGATGATATCAACCCGTGGTGCTTCCCTTGCAGCAATGCGTATATGCCCTGGAATTTTCCACGCGGCAACTTGAAACAAAAGGTGGTAGAGCAATGTAGCCAAAGCGCGGCAATAGATCATGAGGGTTATATATATGCCTCACCACAAATGGAGAGTGTGGTTCTTACCACGCAAATGCAAGGAATGTCTTTAGAACAAGAATCCGATATTGCTCTTGATCATGCGCTTTTCTTCTGAATGGAGGAAGAAGAAACGATGTTTGCTAATGATGCATTCATACCCAAAACACCGCAAGTGCAATCTAATTATAACATGCGCTCAAAGAGGAGATTCACCAGTGAGTTAGTTGTTTCGCATCTAGTCAGCTCGCTACCGTCCCAACTACGAAAGAAAATTATTACACCAAGAGTCAAGCAGCAGAAACCTCCGAGCTTGTCACTTTTTAATGTGGTTGAACAATTGAAGAAGTCATCCGCTAATGTATCTCTATGGGACATTCTAGCTATTCTAGAGCAAAAGACGCTATTACAGAAGGCACTTCAAGAAGAGGTCAATACAGTGCCAACAGAGCAGTTTGCCAGTGCAAAGGTTGTTAATCAAATACCGCCAGCTAAAGTCCTTACAAACAATACAAAGGAATCCCCTACTGAGGTTAGGGATAAGTTAAAACCTCAACCTGTCTTCTTGACTCTCATTATAGGAAAGAAGTTATTGCACAATGCTATGATTGATTTTGGCACTAGTACCACGGTTATGCCTAAACATATAGCTAAAGCTTTAGGACTCAGCTATGAACCTATGAAAAGGGGGGTAATGCAACTTGATGGGAACAAAGTTGAAACCATAGGTGTCATCAGAGCACTTCGTTTAACTCTATTTGCTTGCCCTAGTATCACAGTGCTGCAAGACACCATGATCATAGATGTTCCTCCTATGTTTGGTCTTTGTCTATCTCGAGAATATACTTTAAAGGTGTTAGAATTGGCTATGGATGCGAAGATCTATGGACCAAATGGAAAAAACAAAAAGAGAGAGATGAATATGACAATAATAGACTATATTCAATGTCAATGATATGATTGTGATTGAGATTGATTACAAATGAGAGAAACCCCTTGGTTAAATAGCCAAGGTGAGATGCAAGATGTCATAGGATTATGACAAGTGTCTTAATCATATGACATGTGATAACTAATCACACTTACCTAGGCTCACATGTAGTAGTTGTCAAAGGATAAGATAACAAATAATGACAACTAACATCTTCTAGAAAGATTCCTTCCTATGACCTAAGTAAACTTAACTAAGATGTAAATAAGTCCCCTAGTAATGAATGAACTAGGTACAAGACTTTATTTACACCAACACCCCCCCTTAAGTGCAACTTAGGGAGTAGCGGATTATTATGCAAATGACACAAAGATGCAAGAATGGGTCTCGACTACTAGGCCATGTTAGGTACCCATGTACATATGCAAATGAAATGAAATCTCTCACAAATGGAGAAAAGGAGAAAACCCAGTGGGACAAAAATCCTCCCCAAAAGAGAGATGAAATACAAAAACATAAATGCTCTCAATGATGAATGAGAAAGTAAAAAACCCCATGTGAGGAAAAATACCCCACCATAAGAGAGAAGGAGAAGAGAGCCAAGGCTCCCCCCCTCAATGTTGAGTCTCCTGCAATGATGGTAGAAGCTCGACATTGAATGTTGAAGATGATCCAATCTCACTGAACAACGTTCCCCCCCTTAGGAAGAAACAAAACCAAGGATGTATGGAGGATGTTAGGAATATGGATGATGGATGATGTCTCTGAAGCATGCTCAAGTGTCTCCATGTCGATGCCAAAAATTGAAACACTCCAAACATGCATTCTAGGCCACACTACTGAAGAGGACAATCCAACATCTAGTAGAGATGAATGTAGAGCACAATCCAAAGACAAAGATATCCCCTCTGAAGAAGAAGAAGCCTCCTCCAAATATTCTCCAAAAGAATCCACACTCACGCCAATCTGTGAAGAATGATCATGTAGAGAATGAACAAGAGGGTCAAGGTGTTCCCTCACAACAACTGAAGAAGGTGCATCTTCATCAAAGAGAAGATGAATGCTATTAATGGTGTCCTCCAAATCTGCAAGATGAGACTCCACAAACAAGTCTGAAATACCTGTCAAGAAGTCGTCCAAAGTAGCCATATTTGGAAGACTATGTATGTCTTGCTGCACTGAATCACTAGGAGCCAAAACTGTAGCAACACAAGCATCATCAAGTACAATAGTAGATGGAGGAGAATAAATGCATGGCTGAAGTACTGGTTCTCATGTGAGTATGCCCAAGTTCAAAAAGCCAAATGTCTCCTCTGAATCATGGTTCATATGATCAACAGCTGTAGGAACAAGGTCATCATCAGAAGCAAATTGTGCAAAGGTATACAACTGAGATGAATGATCAACCACCCCAGTAGCAATGATCTCTCTAGTCTCCAAGTCTCGAATGATGATAGAATCAGGAGTGAACTCCACAGTTCTTCCATCTCCACCATGTGTAATCTGATAAATGGAAAGAAGATTGTTTGTCAAATGAGGAACACACAAGACATCCTAATTTTTTTTCTCCCTAATGCTAATAGATCCCTTCCTTGTTACACTCATGTATGTATTATTTCCCATCAAGATAGGAGACATAGTACAAGGTTGAAATGAAGAGAATATAGTCTACGAAGATGCCATATGATGTGATGCTCCTGAATCTAGAAGCCATCTCCTTGATCCTTGACCTGAAAGAGCACAAAGAGCTTGACCTTTATATCCTGATGTAGATGCTTGACCTTTGTCCTTTTTAGGTTGTTTTGAAGTAGAAGGAGAAGAAGATTCAGACATTCTAGAAGGAAAATCAATGTGATTCTTTTTTAAAAGATTCTTCAACTCATCAATATCCTTCTTATAACAATAATGTTCTTCATGTCCATCCTTCTTGCAATATGCACAAAAAGGCCTCTCCTTCTTACATGATTCTCCTTTTGAGGATGAGGAATCTGATTCTTTATGTGGCTTGTTCTTTTTCTTCTTTTTCTTCTTATTAAGATTCCTTGATTCTTTCTATACCTTAGACTCATTAGCCACCAATGCTTGTGACTTGGAAGACTTGATTAGACCCATGTTCATTAACTTAGCTTCCTCTTGAATTAGGAGATTTGCAAAGTCATCAAACTTAGGATCAACATATGATGCTCCCATAGAAAGTCGTTGGGTATGAAAGCCAGAAACAAACAATGAATACTTAGGACCAAACTTGGATAACACATTCAGAATCAATTGTAAATCCTCTTTTTCAATACTCACTAATACATTTGACTGCAAAATACGACGAAACTGTCCGACAAAATATGTAAAATTCGATGTTCGTCGGGTGCTTGTAAAATTTGATGTGTAATTTCCAATTGTTTCGAAAGTTTATCCCCGACGTCCGTCGAAATATCGACGAACCTGGTGTTCATCGAGAATGTAAACAATATTATTTTTTCGTCGAATGTTCGACAAACATGAAAAATTAAAAAAATCAAATTGTGGCCGACATAAAGAAAAGTGAGTTCGCGCCTGATGTATTGCGACAGTGTTTTGTTCTACTTGAGACAGTTTGTGGAGAACTACGGACGATTTTCCTGGGAAAAATCAGAAAAAATTCAAGAAGATATCACCGGGTTGAGGATAGTCATTGTCTTTTTGCAGAATTCAGTAAGTCAGATTTGTAGTTCCAGGTTTGAAAATCATATTTTAAAGCAATATCTCATCGGATTTCATTTGTAGAGGTTTTGAAAATTTCATGTCCAGATTTTGTTGTGTGGAATCACCATAAGATCACAACGGAGGAACAGATTCTTGTGAATGTAATTATGTGATCCATAAGCTGTATTGGTCATTTAGCGCGGTTGTGCTATAACAAATCTGGGGATGCATTCATGTGTGACCCAAGTTTAATGTAGTATTTTGTGATAGAAATGGAGGCCTCATTTAAATGTGATTAGTGGGTTGTATAATGTAGGTGTCAATCATCATTGGGTGCATTTAGGTTGTCTCAAGTTTAACAGGTTAGGATGTAATTATGGCATGATCGAAGAGTGATTACCTCTTGCTGCAATAAAGAGCCTATAACTCTGGTTGATATGCAGAGTGGTTGTGTTATATCAATTATGTAGTGCATTCAAGCACAACCCATGTTTAATGGGCTATTCTAGAGAGTGATCAAGATTTTCTAAACCTTATGAATGTTACTTGAAATATATTTGCATAATCTCAAATTCCTTGAGAGGCTTTTGAAGTATCGATGTATCCTATATAGGGTTTAGAATGATGTCTTTACCCAATTAAATAAATAAATAAATGATGTATTTCCGCAGCCAATTAGATAAATGTGGAGATCTCTAAATCGCTTACGCACACTATCCTCTTTGGCACTATATTCATTACTCCAACTACTAGGGTTTTACATGTGACATCTTTAATATCTTCATGGCCATGGCTTTTAAATAGATCTCAGTCTTTTCTTTAATCTTTTTCATGGTAACCCTTGAGTTCCATAATCCACCTTCAATCTCTTCTAAGAACGTTGTCTTAAGCTAGACTGCATAGTATGCATATAAAGCAAGTCCTTCATACCTGCCATTGTTCCAAATCACCACTCACTGCCTTGCTTAAAATGTTGCCTCCATAAAGCGCAATATGTTTAAAATCATGGTTGCGATTGATTGACCATTAAATCACCACTTTCATCAGCAGAAGATACAATGAAATTTTGTCTTCAAACTCAAAGGCATTATGGAAGATAACATTGTGGTGTGTTTGTTGTTAATGCGATTCGATTTTCTTGCACATTTCTTTGCTTTGCTACTTCCTTTAAGGTACGGAGTGGTGTGTGCACCCTCAATTTGCAATCTCAAAACGGTACACTCACTATCACTTGAAGATTCCTTTCATGAGCATCCTTCTATAAAATCAAACTATACTTATGGAAACCTACTTACTCACAGGGGGACTCATTGTTTCATGGTATTGTAGTTCTTAAGATCCTTCAACCTTATTGACACTACTTCACAGTCCACAAGGTATTATTCACTATTCTCCCATCTTTGATGAGTCTCAAAACACTGCTCAAACATGCAATCCACTGCCTCCATTATACATTAATGGCTAAGAAGAAACATTGAACCTATGATTACCATTGTTACTTCATTTGGATAGTCATTCCCTAATTGCAATTTCCTTGTCTAACACTACCAAAGCATTTGAAAAACCGTTAAGGTCAGCAAGGGGGTAAGGAAACTCACTCTTAAAATCTCCACTTTACTATACCAAGGTTTGAGCTT
>VDFB02057684.1:0-65844 GCA_007258455.2 Sequoia sempervirens
AGAATCTAAATCTTATAAGCTCTATAATCCAACAACAAAGAAAGTTATAATCAGCAGAGATGTACAATTTGTAGAATATGAAGCATGGGATGGAAGTATAGAGAAGACAGTCAATATTTCAGCTAGTATACCTCAAGAGGAGAATGAAGTTCCAGCATCAACAAATATTCCAACTATTGTGACTCCTCCCACTCCCATTCAAGCTCAACAAAGTGGTCCACAAGTGACACCAGCATCGACTGTAAGAACAACCTCAATCATTCAAGGAAGCAGTCCAATAAGAGGACAACAAACACCATCTACAGCAGGACCATCGGGTCCACATTCCACAAGTTCAAGTGATATGTCAAATCCTACATTGGCAAGTCTGAGAAGACAGAAAATCAGAAGCATAAGAGATATATATGAGCAAAATGAAGGTGAGAATAATTCAGATCAGATTTCTCTTTTTACATTTTATTCTCAAATAGAAGATCCAATTCATTTTGAAGATGCAGTTAAAGATGATAAATGGGTAAGTGTTATGGATGAAGAAATTGAAGCAATTGAAAAGAATCAGACATGGGAACTTGTCAGTCTTCCAAAAGACAAAGATGTCATTAGAGTGAAATGGATTTATAAAACCAAATTGAATGAAAAAGATGAAGTTCAGAAGCTTAAAGCAAGATTGGTTGTAAAGGGCTATTCACAACAGCCTGGAATTGATTACAATATGACATTTGCACCTGTAGCACGATTAGATACTATCAGAATGATTTTAGCATTAGCAACTCAGAATAAGTGGTCTGTATCTCAAATGGATGTAAAGTCAGCTTTTTTAAATGGTTATTTAGAAGAAGAAGTTTATGTGGATCAGCCACCTGGATATGAAATTCTGGGTCAAGAAGACAAAGTTTACAAATTGAAAAAGGCACTGTATGGATTGAAGCAAGGCCCAAGAGCTTGGGCATAATAGACAGTTATCTTTTGCTGAATGGATTTAATAGATGTAGCAGTGAGCCCACACTGTATACAAAAATGAATGAAGAAGGTGAAATACTATAGTATGCTTATATGTTGATGATCTAATCTTCACTGGCAATTTGTCAATTGATCTGTTCAAGAAGACATGAAGAAAGAATTTGAAATGACAGACTTAGGTTTGATGAAGTATTTTTTGGGCATTGAAGTGATTGAAGTGAATCAAAATGAAAATGGTATTTTTATTTCACAGTCAAAATATGCAAATGACATTTTGAAAAGGTTTAATATGATGAAGTGCAAACCAACACCAACACCTACAGTGACAGGTCTGAAACTAAGCAAGGATGATAGAGGGTCTAATGTTGATCCAACTTTGTTTAAGAGACTTGTTGGAAGTCTCATGTATCTCACAGCCACAAGGCCAGACATTATGTATGGAGTAAGTTTGATTTCTAGGTTTATGGAAACACCAAAAGACACCCATTGGAAAGCAGGGAAAAGAATTTTAAGGTATGTAAGTGGAACAAGAAATTTTGGCATCAAGTATTCAAGTTCAGATGAGTTCAAACTCATAGGATACACAGACAGTGACTGTGCTGGCAGCATTGATGACAGAAAAAGCACGTCTGGTTATGTATTTAATTTTGGGATAGGAGTTGTCTCATGGTCTTCAAAGAAGCAGCCAATAGTTTGTCTTTCATCAGCTGAAGCAGAGTATGTGGCAACCACAAGTGCAGCATGTCAAGCAGTCTGGATGAGAAGAATTTTGAAAGAATTGCAAAATGAACAAATGGAGGCAACAAAAATTTACTGTGATAACAATTCAGCCATAGCTCTTTCGAAGAATCCAGTCTTTCATAAGAGAAGCAAGCACATTGATACCAGGTATCATTTTATCAAAGAATTAATTAACAATGGTGATATATTTTTAGAATTTTGCAGATCAGAAGAACAAAGTGCAGATATTTTTACAAAGCCGCTGGGTAGAGATAATTTTATTTTTCAAAGGAACAGATTGGGCATGGTGGACAGTGCAGTTATGCTTAAGGGGGAGTGTTGGAATATTAACCCTAACTGCTGCCGTCCCTGCCAACCACTGCCCGCTATATCGCAATCAATAAATTAACCATTACGATACCGCGGGAGACTTCCGTAGTCTTTTTGTTTTATCTCAACTGCCTGACGTCACCTCCAGCCAATGCCCGCTATATCGCAATCAATAAAATATTCATCGCGATATCACGGGAGACTCAGTAAAAGTTTATTTTATTATTAACCACCACAGTTTACCGGACCGTCAACTAACCGCTGCCCGCAATATCGCAATCAAGTTTTTAACCATCACGATACCTCCGGGAACTATGGAGAAAGCCGCCACCGCCAGGGAATTAATATTTAAGTTTTTATATTATGAAAAGGACATTGTATTAAATGCATTTTGATGGAGGAAAAGATAGTTAGGTGATTTTGAATTTAAATGTTATTTCGGGCTTTCTCATCCGTGAAAATTTTTCACGTGACTTTTTACCTGCAGCATATATTTTGTAATTAAAATTACTTTTGAAAAAAAGGAGAATGAGAAGAGGAATGTGAATGTGAGCAAACAGAAAATTACGAGCAGCAGCTCTGTGTGTTAGAGAAAATAATATTTTATATTTTAATTTTTACTGTGTAAAAATTCCTCCTCTACCTCTGGCCTTCAGATAGATAGTTAAACATGCATTTGCATTTATAATTCAAGTCAACTTGCAGAGAAAATGGCTCATTTATAATTGATTTAAAATTTTTATTGTTACAAATACCCCCACTTGCAAAAGGTGCCACCTCATTACATATTATTTTAATAAATACATGGTGCTTTACATGACATGAGATTTGAAATGCAGTCTTCCACACACTCCCGTATAGATACAAGTATTAACTTCATTTCTTCATTTCTTGTAGGTACCTGCACAATTATAAACATCAAATCCAAATATAATGCAAAATTCAGTCATATCATTTACAATTAATTTAAAACTTTTATTGTTACAAATACCCTCACTTGCAAAAGGTGCCACCTCATTACATATTATTTTAATAAATACATGGTGCTTTACATGACATGAGATTTGAAATGCAGTCTTCCACACACTCCCCTACAGATACATGTATTAACTTCATTTCTTGTAGGTACCTGCACAATTATAAACATCAAATCCAAAAATAATGCAAAATTCAGTCATATCATCTTTCAAAACCTACATAATTAACAGCTACAAATTCAAATGCTCAAAAAAATTTAAATTTGAAACAAAACAACCAAATTGAATGCATTCAATTGTCAGATTCGAATTCCTAAATATACAACACGAAATATACAATTATGTGAGAAAAACACAATCTTAATGTAAAGATAACACAGTTTGAAATAACAATTAAATACAGTTTTATATAGATACCCGGTGATGGCACTACAGGACTCTTACGCTGAAAGAAGTAAACCTGCTCATACTGGTGAAGCAGATAAGAATAATACTTTCGTAAAGCAAACGAGGCACTCGGAATTGTTATAGGAAAGTCGAACACCAAAGATATCTCTTTCCGTTTCCTATTTTTAATGACCTGTGTCATGTGATAGAGCAAGTCTCAATTATAAGCTTTAAACTCTGATCAAAATGCAATTACCAAATTACCAAGTAATAGCTCTGTCCTGGTTTGAGAAAATACGTCGTCTAAACAGTTCACTACATTGCTGTTTCACCATAATAAAATCAAGAAATATAAACATTTCAAATTTTTTTCTCCTTATAGCTATATTAAATTTTCACAACAAAATGGTTCCAAAATCTTTTCTGTACCTAAATGTTGAACCTCCAACAAAACAAGGGAGAAAAAGCTCCTCCAAGAAGGACCAAGTCTAGTTCTTAAAATTGTGAAAAGCATGATAAAATAAGTTCTGAAGGTGTCTACAGTACCTAAACCAAAAAGATTATTGTCTTAACTAGAATAATCTAAGTATTTCAAAATACTAAGATTTTGACATGATTTTGTCGCTATAGAGAAGGGTTGGACGACTATCAAAATGATCGTGCCCGTTCCTTCTCTTACCGGTTTCTGCTTACCATCCCTTTCTCTCTATACCATGCCAAAATGCTTGAATCGAAATACTGATGGAAACATTTACATGCGTCCAAATGTGTGTTGATCCTCTGCAAGCGTTGTTCAACAGCTTCATTTTCCATCTCTTTCCTTCACAAATCTCAAAACCCTTCAATCTGTTATAATTGTCTTTGACCTATGAACGCTCTGCTTTTACGCTCTCATTTTTTTTCAGGTACAGACATTGTTGCTCCTTGCTTGTGCGAAATGGGGGCTCTGGAACAGGGTATGGACATCCATCAAAGCACAAAGGATAGAGGAATTTTGTCAGATCTAATTGCAACTGCCCTGTTAGACATGTATGCAAAATGTAGAAGCATAGATAAGGCACATGAAGTGTTTGACAAATGTGGTCTCATCGACTGTAATGCTTGTAGGAAATGCACAAAATGGATTTGTTGAAAAGGCTTTAGAAATTTCCAAGCAAATGCAACTATCAGGTTTAAAGCCAAATTTTGCAAACTATGCTAGCATCCTCCTTGACCATGCCAAAATTGGAGCTTTGGAAAGATAGAGATGAAGCTCCAATTCCAAAAAATATTATTAAATTGTCATCCTGAAGCTTTGAAGATCAGTTGAAGAAATTAATAGTAAGAGCAATGATCTTCAGTAGGCTGGACTGGAAGTCAAAAAGGCTCATGTGGCGCCGTCACTGGTCCACCCGTGCATGGCGCTCCACTCTCATGGGTCCCTAATTGTTCTTTTTTCTGCATTTTTCCCCAACAGTATAGGAACCCTAAGAACGATGATACATCTGCTTGGGGGAGGCAAGCAAAATACACACAAGTTCAACACTTGCAATCCAAGGCACGCAGCAAATCTGGTGTCAGGTGACTACTCTTCTTCTCCATGGCTTCCCCTGCGGTCAAGTTCAACCTTTTTTTAATTTAATATTTCTTCAATCCTAACCTGACATACCAGTAGTTTATGTTCACATATTTCATCAGTCCTAGAAAACATAAGTATCCTGCTTTTCAGCCTATATTTTGATTACATACAGCCAAACACTCAAACCATAACATCAAAAATCTAGAGATATTATCATCTATCTTTCAACTACATCAGTCAAGAGAAATTACTGCACTGATTGCTACATTCTCAATACAATTAGATATTGTAGCTAAACTTCCTCAACTAAAGGGATCTCCCCTACCCTACAAAACCCATGTATGCTTTCTTAGGACTGAGGAATGTAATATGGGGATAGAGGGGTGCACAGAAAACTTATCCCTACATTCTCAAAATGCAGAGGATGACCGGGGAATATCGCAGGGGCATTTTGCCCATTTCTTCATGACCTAAAGGGGTATGTCCAGATATTCCCTAAGATGCCTGTCAAAGGGAGAAGCAAGCATAGAAGAAATGACATTTTGATGCCCTCAGCTGTCTTTATGTGCAAACTACAAAACCCTGCCCCTAATTACTAAAAAAGTTACCTTTTGCAATCATAGATTACAATATGCCTAGGAATGTTTTTATTAATGTGCTTTACAGTTAAATTTATTGGTGCCTGGTAATGTTTTCATTTATGTTCCACAATGTTACTGTTAAATTGGTGTTCGTAAAGTTTTCATTTATCTTCCACAGTGTTTCAGGGACAAGGACAACAGGGTCTAACAGAACATATTTCTGGGACGGCAGTCCAACTGAGCACTTTTTGGAGATGGTTACACATCACTCTCACTCACGCACATATATAAACTTAAGGCCTTTTGTTTAACGCTTTCTGCTGCTGAGTAGAGAAAGTAGTATGGCCATGTTCATTGAGAACATGGTGCACTTGAAAGGTTGGCCAATTGGAGTCTATGAAAGTAGTCGCAAAATGTTTTTGTTGTACATAAAATCAAGTCCCTTGAACCTGTACATACCAAAGAGAAATTATAGACCAAAAATAAAAGGCTATGTTTCCTTTGTGCAGCAAGCAAACATAGGTTGCACTACTGTCTCAGAATAACATCAAGCTAGAGCTAGCAAAATCTGTCTATACATTAATTATATTGCTACAATCTACCATTTTAGTTACCTATGCAAGGGGGGACAACTAAAATACAGTGCACGCACTGTTTGCTTTCCTCAAGATATATTTGCAATTGTATCCTACTTGCCTAGGCATATTACTGATCTTGATATACTAATAGTTAAATGGTAGATCAAAGACCATTTTTGGCTTAATTTGTTCATGCACTTGAAAGAAGTCATATGCTTGAGTTCTATTGGGAAGTAAACATGATGGCCTACATAGGGCTCTCAAAATATAGTTTCAATGGTTCTCCTCAGAAGTATTTCTCTGGGTAGGAGAAAACATGTGAATAGGTTTGCTAATCCTTTTCATTTCTGATTTTGGAATTCATTAATCTGGTAGAAATTTCCTATGGAGAACTGGATGAATCGCAGTAGAATTCCCACCTCATGGATTTCAAACAAAGTGCCTTCCTTATATTTGAAGTATGTACTGTCTCTACTGACCTTGAATAAATTCAGCCTCTATATGTTATTTAAGGTTAGATAATTTAATTGATGTTATAGACGATAATACCTATATGCCTCTGTTCTGATCTGATTAGTTGACTCTTGATAGTTTTCTGGATAATATAAATTCATGACTTCACTGCTACAGTTTTTAGCGTGGTCTGATTGGTAATTTGCTTCTTCTGACTAAACTGTTTAATTTAGGAAATTGCTGAACCTTTTTTAACATGAACAAGCATACCCATGCTATATGGAAGCATTGCCCTTATAACCAACTTTTTCAATTGCATGGTCAAATTTGGTTGGGTTGTTTATGGAAGCAGGAGATTATACGAAAGCCCTAGCATATTATAAGGTTAACTGATACACTACGCCTGATATTTCACAGATTACTTGTTGGGATTTCTCTCTTTGAAGAAGTCAACGTTCTTATGGGAAAAAGATGCAGCACAATATTGGAGATTTTTTTGTGTTCACAGGTATCTTTCAATGTGGAACAACTTTCTACAATAGTTTGTTTATTGTGATTTTGATCTTGATTGTTGGTTTTTATATGCAGGAAACAATCAAACTTAAACCGAATTTTGCTGATGCTCATTTGAATCAAGGGAATGTGCTTAATGTAAAATGTTTTTGTTCTTTGGAGCTTACTATTCACTTTCAGCTTTAAAATGTTAGATGTTTCTCTTCATTTGTTTTCTATTTGCAATTTCAGACAATGGCAAGGCCTCAAGAGGCAATTCTATGCTTTAAGCGAGCAATTCAAATAAGGCCTTGACTATGCAATTGCTTATTGGAAACAAGTCTTTAGTCAGGTTGAGTTTAGTGATAGGGAGTTGGTGGATACAGTATGGTTGTGTTGCAGGGAATTTGGCAAGCGAATGCATTACAAGCAAGCTATAGTGCTGGATACATCATTCTTAGAAGCCTACAACAACTTGGTATGGCTATAAGGAGGCTGAGTATAAGATTTCTATAATTATTACGAGAGCAGACCTATAATGATTCATCATTACAGTTTTCTATGTCTTCAGAAAATAACTGTTTGAGATCAAGCCAGTCTATAATTGGATTATTCAAACTATCAGTGATCTATTTTTCCTGATTAATTGATTTATGACCTAAAATACAAACTAATCGAAGGATGTGATTCCAATCAATGTATTTGCATGTAAATGTTCATATACCTCAAAAAATGTGATGTATATCAGCATTTATATCTTCTGTTCCTTACTTCTATTTGCAGTCCTCTACTTGGATCAGCTATGAGAAAATTAGATTTGTGATGTACAGAAAATATATAAAACTTGTCAAAAATATCTGTTTTAGAGTTTAATTTAGTTAATTTACAAACTGATTCTCATTTTCCTCTTGACATGTATTCAAGTGGGTATGGAGAAATGATTCTTTTAGGTGAGATATAAATGATGTTACCATTTAGCAGCAATTATGTCTTCCTACCTGATTAATTCACTACTTACGAAATACAAATATAACTATACATTGCAACGAATTCTATCATGACTATTCAAAATGAAACTAAAAAGATAATGGAATTTGGTGTAATCTTCTGATAACCCAGGTTGGGTTGTGACATTTGATCATGTTGAAGTAACTGCATCCAAGAAACCTGGTTTTATAATATGTTGCTGTAATTTCATCGAGAAAACGGGTTTTTATAATTCATAAGAGCAATAATGGAAATTTTATTCTTTGAGCTTTAACTCATTGTAGCATTACTGTGATGGTGTGATGCCATTTAATTTACTTTATAGTCCCTTGTACTGTGTGAGACCCCAAATTGGGATATGAGGAAGAAAAAAAGGAGAAGATGCCATTTGTACAATGTTTGACTCCAGAACGTGATAAACTATTAAAAACACTATGGTTACAAGTTAGCATGGTCATCCACTGATAGCAGCTTTTCCATAACATTGTCAAATACCAGCCATTGTAATGCCCAATAATCAAAATTCATCGACATCTTGAAAGTTGTCAATAGTGTTGGCAGTTTCTTTGCCGCTTGTAATGGCCATGGCTCTCCAGAAGTTCTTTGCTTTCCACATAATTTGAAGGGTTTCACAAATTTCCAACACTAAAACTTGAGTGGTGCTTCTGATAATGTCCATCGAGCATTCTGGTTGCATAATCATGGTAGAATAATTTAGAATAGAGAAACCCTAAAGGAAGCATTGATAGAGGTGCCAGATTGGATGCAAATTCTAGTGCTCATGAAAGAGATGTCCTTGGCTAGAACCAAAGAGCATCATGGTGTCAATGAAAGAAATAAACAAGAACTAGTATTCTCCAAGGGCTGATTGGTCCCAAACATAAACCACCAAAATGCCTTGTATGAAATAAAAACTAGAGTAGCAACTCAAGAGAAAATCAACACATGGAAGAAAGATACTATTAGACATATGAAAAGAGGATAAGGATACAAAGGCATTGATGATGATGGAACTGCAAGTTTGTCATATATCCTGTTCCTTAGACACATTAGTACAACTTTGAATAAGTTAATATTGCTTAGATTTGATGAAGATGGCAAAGGAGAACAAAGGTTAATGGAACTTCAAGTTTATTAATTAGCTTATTCCTTAGTATCCTTTTCCTGCAGTCCCATATGCAGGTATTGAGTCTTGAGTCCTAGAAAACATTTTAGTTCTATTTGAATCTTGTGTTACTTAAGTATATATTTTTTATCGTGTATACACAATAATTGTGCATCCTATGTAAACTAGCCTAGTGAGGCAATTGATAATTTGATGGAGCGTTGTATAGATTGAACTGCTAAGGTATTACTGCTTCTGAAACCTGTTGCAACTAGTAGATAAGTGACTTTCATAAACCATTTGTGTGTGTTAACTGAATAGCATTCTCTTAAAAAAAAAACAAAAAAATAATGTTGCACCTTCAAAAACATACTTGGAAGGGGTAAGGAAGGAGGTGCACTCGAGAATGTACAGCTTAGGGAAGCTAAATGGCTTGGGAAGTATGCATCTGCAGGAAGCAGGTTATTATGGAAGGAGGTCTGTATATGTACATTGCCAGAGAATGGGCACATGATTGGTTATGTTTAACAGAATAATAAGTAGACCGGCACATGCCAATGCAAACCCATGGCAAAAAATTGCCATAATGCAAAACACAATTTACATAACTTACTCTGCTGATGGACTATATGCATATGGAAGCTCAAGCTTTTCCATAGCATACTAAGTATATCCTCGCATGCCAGGTCAAAACCATGGCAAATAATTGTTACAATGCAATACGGAGTTGAACGTAATATCCTCAGTATATACTTAAAATGAACGTGAGCTTTACATAACCGTACCTTCTTAATGAGCAACTTTCATGAAGAGAACACCACATACGATATGATGTTTTAAGATTGAAACTCAATGAAGGTGTCTTGGCAGGTACTGCCTAATCACTGAGTATTCGTTGGAATCGGGATACATATGTGTATATATAAAAATGTTTATAGACATACAAATATATAGTAATACAAAGGCAATATATGGATAATATAATGTGTAAATGACCATATAGGATACTTTGATAGTGCATAAATGGGGTATAAAGAAGAAGCATAAAACCAAAATTCAAAATACTTATGATAATTTTGTCCCAAATGCGGCATGAAATTCCGAGTGTAGTGAAAAAACAAATCTTTGTTGCCCATAACTTCTCCATGGCTTGCAAGTGGTGGAGGAGAAGCGTGCTCTTGGTTCTGCTTCTGTTTCTGACTTTGATATGGGTGGTTTTGTTGACGCTCTTGCTGTTGGGTACATAAGGCTCACACCATATAAGACACAGATCAAGAATTCAAAGGCATATACTACAATGACACAGAAAGCAATAATATCTGAGGAATATCTATTGAAAAAAGGGAAGCAAAACAACCAACAGTTTCTGAAGCATATGTTCTATGCACTTTTTAAGAAGAGACAGAGGAAGCAACAGTGAACCAACAGCGACTGCAACACTCAGAGGTTTAAAAATCTAATAAACAGAATCTATGAATGGACCCTGAGTAGACACAGTGGGATCCATATGAATTTTCTTAAACTCCATCATTTCACAAGTTTATAAGGATATCAAACTACTTAAAAAAAACACAAAGGGTCTCCCCATAGCCAACACTACTACTTCCACCATGCATACGATGCGTTGAAAGGAGATCAGCAATTCATTTAAAAATGCTCGAAACAGGCACCCTCAAACCGAAAGCCCACATCAAAACTTCTCGATACATATTCACAGCAAATACAAATTTCCCAAACTAGGCCTACAATGATTCTCAGAACTAGAACTGCAACATTCTGTTAGAGAAACCCAAAAAATCCCAAATGGACATTTTTAATATATAACCCTTAAAAATGTTGTATTAAGCACCTGGATGATGCCGAAACCACCAGATATAATACAACAATCCTGCTCAAAATCCACGTTCCTAAGGAAAACCACATGTACCATCAACGATTCTGCCCAAAAATAGTAAACCCACATTATGGTCCCTAGGTAGACACGTAGTAAGATATGCATTCATTTAATATTCCTCTTCTGCAATTATTTTTATTTTTAATTAATTAGTATAATTAGAGGTTAAATTTTATAGTTTATATAATTGTATTTATGTAATTTTATTGAATATTAATTAATTTATTTAAAAGTTTATTTATTTTATTTTACTATATTGAAATATGTTTTAGAAGATATTATTTTTCATATATATTATTTAAAATAAAATTAACATAAATATGGTGTGAGCCTTATGTACCTGTTTTCAAGTATGTCTTAAAATATTACCTCCAACATGTCTCTACTGTCCCCTCCTCGTCCTGCACACTCCTAAGTTCTAGGTTACCAACAGCAAGAGGGTCAGCAAAACCACCCACATCAAATTCAGAAAGAGAAGCAGAACCAAGAGCATACTTATCCTCCACCACTTGCAATCCATTCAGAAGTTGTGGGCAACAAAGATTTGTTTTTCACCACACTCAGAGAATTTCATGCCGCATTCGGGACCAAATTATCGTAAGTATTTTGAATTTTGGTTTAATGTTTTTTCTATATATCCCATTTATGCACTATCACAGTATCCTCTCTGATCATTTACACGTTATATTATCCATATATTGCCTCTGTATTACTATATATTTGTATGTCTATAAACATTTGAATATATGCAGATATGTATAATAAATGAGAAAGAGAAGCAGAACCAAGAGCAGCAGCAGCAGTTGCAGAAGATCAAGGAACAGCAGCATAATCGTCAGGAACATCAGCAGCAAAAGCAGCAAGACTGTCCATACCAAAAGCAGCAGCAACACCTGAGAACACAATCAACAAAAGAAAAATACACATGAATATAAGCAAGAACAGCCAAACTCATATCAATATCAACACGAGCAACATAACTTGCAGAAACAAAAGAAAGAGGAGCCGCAGGCAAACCTGAACCATGCTCAGCCAAAGCAAGAACAAAGTTCATAAAGCGATAAGCAAGGGGAAGGGCAACACCCACACCAAGATCAGCATAACATTTTTTATTTATAATCTAAAAAATACTTAGGCAATAAGGACCGATTTTGTCAAATTGAACATAACATTTTTGTTTTACAATTTTATTGGTCTTTTTTGGAGTGATTTATCTGCCACTTCTTAATTAATGTTTGATATTTGAAAATGCAATTATTATGAGAAAGTTAAAGTTTTGAAGTTATTTTAAAAAAAAAATTTAAACACAGTTACAAATAGTGATTTAAAAAACTTTATTGAGACTAAAACATGACTTTAAAGTGTTGATGAAGTTGAAAGTAAAATGTATTAAATTTATCAAATTTAAATATATTCAATTTATTTTCTCAAAATTTCAATTATGATATGGTAACAAACCAATCAAACTTATTACTCTAAACTATTTATTAGGTTTCAATTCTATTATTACAACTTAGGTGACGTTCAGTCATTTTTTGTTACAATAGATTTAATATTAACTTAGGTGAATACTTATTGTCAAAGTATATTATGTGTTGATATATTACTAGAATAATATCTTGGAACAAAAAAGAACTGACTTACAAGAATCTCCTACCATCTACATATATTTTACAACTATGAATATTTGAAGGATTTTTTAAGCTAAAATAAAAAAGTACTTTTAAATTTTCCATTATGAATTTAATAAGCTATTCCAATTTATAGTATAGTTTTAATGACAAAAAATCTCAAAAGAATCTCCTACCTGCCATGCATATATTTTACAACTATGTGTATTTGAAAGATTTTTTTGATCTCAAATAAAAGAACTTTTCTATTTTCCATTATGAATTTAATAAGCTATTCCAATTTATAATACAATGGTAATGACAAAAAATATCAAAAGGATCTCATTCCGTAGAATAGGGTTATGGGTATTTGAAAGATTTTTCTGAGCTAAAATTAAAGAGTAATTTTATATTTTTCATTGAGTTTAGTAAGCTATTCTAATTTATAGTACAATCGTAATGGCAGAAAATCTCCACAAGGATTTCATTTTGTAGAATAGTGTACAAGGATTTCATTCTATAGAATAGGGTAGAATCAAGGGAAAAGACATGAATCAATAATATAAACCATCAAATACATAAAACTCAAACCCAAGGACCCTAATCCAACAATGAAGCACAAATGAACATAGAAATATAAAATGATAAAACAATATTATCAACAACCCCTATGTCATGAAGGGAAAATGCATGAATCAATAGTATCAACCATCAAATACATAAAACTCAAACCCTAGGACCCTAATCCAACAATGAAGCACAAATGAACATAGAAAGATAAAATGATAAAACAATATTACCAACAATCCCTAGCCATGATTGAATCGCGTTCATTGCTCTTCTCCATTTTGCTTAATATCAAAGATAGTAGTTGTGGTTGTCTCTACCTAGCTATGGTTGAAATGAAAGTGATAGGTCTCTTTTATAGAAAAAGAAATTTGAATGAAGGGTCAAGATCAAATGATGAAGATTAATAGATGAGATTGCTTGAGAAGCAATGAAATAGGGTTAGGGAAAAAATAGGGTTTACTTAAAGTGGAGATGTGAAGGGATAAGAATGGCACAAATAAAAGGTTGAAACAAGTTGCATGAGTAAATTAAATAATTATAAAATTATTTAATCTAGAAGGGAAAGTGAATAATTAAATAATTAAAACAATTATTTAATTATAGAAGAAAAAGATGACCTATAATTAAAATAACAATTCAATTAAAAGTGAAAGAAAAGGACAAAATATTAAATGATTAAAATGATTATATAATAGAAAGGGAAATGTGGAAAATAATTAAATAAATAGAATTTATTTAATTATGTAAGAAAAAGATAATGAATAATTAAATAATAAATAATTATTATTGGATTATAGTAGAAAATTGAAAATGAATAATTAAATAAATATTAATTTATTTAAGTAATCAAATGAAGAATAAAAAGAGAAATTAATTCACTAAATAATTAAAATTATTCAATTATGCAAGGGAAGAAGTTGAAAATGATGCTCGTAGGCCTAGGACATATGCCCTAGTACAGATGGGATATGACAAGAAAATTGGATAGGCATGAATGCAAGGATTGATGAAAAGAAATGTTAGTAGGAGGAAAATGTTAGCATGGAGTTAGAGGATTGAAGAGGGATTGATATTTTTCTTGAGAGATGCTAAGCTTGCATGTGTTCAAACATGGAAAATGGACAATAAGCACCATGGTATGACATAGAACAAGGTGTGCAATGTTATCCCTTTGTGAAAAAATACACTTAACACATAAGGAATGTCAGAATTCATACTAGGAGAAAAGTTGCCCCAATCTTTTTGTCAAGACATACCACAAACAACAATCAAAGAAAAAGCAAGTCATGAGACATCATCACTTCTCTAACTCTTTCTTGGGACATACTTGAGGTGGCTAGTAACATGACCAAAAGATATATCAAGAAAAATATAAGACAAACTAAAACAACAAAGTCAACAATGATTTATATTTGATTTGCCGGTGATTGTGTGCTGATAGGACTGATAAGATTGATTGGTTAGTTGGTTCATTGTTTGCTTGATTGATTGGTAACACCTAGTTTCAAAAAATGGAGCATGTCATATAAGACATTAAGTATGGTTTCGAACATGCAGCCACCTGTATAAGGAAAATGATAAGGTTGATGAATGATAATATGTAGTTTCAAGAAGGACACATCATGTATAAGACAAACGATAAGGTCAGGTCTAGTTTCAAGAAACGAAGCAAGTCATATAAGACACCAAGTCTAGTTTTGACAATGCCATTACCATTGATTGATTGGTAATTGTTGAATTGATGTTTGACTAATTAGGAAATTGACCTATTTGGTTTGAAGGTGAGTTGGATAGTTTGTCTAATTGGTCCATGATTTTTTTGAGATTGAGATGATTGTTTGTTCTTGATCAAGGTGTCTGATTGATTATGTTATGGATAGTGATTGACTTAACAAACCCTAAAGGAATAACCTAGTGCCTTGGGGGCTCGTTAGTGATGGCCTTGCCTACATCACATGCAAAGAGACGTCATAGTTTAACCTTGACTTGATCGAAAGATACTTTATTATGAATGACAATTGAATTTATTCGACAAACCCTAAGGACTAACCTAGTGCCTTGGGGGCTCACCGATGATGGCCTTGCCTACATAAAGTCATAGAGGCAACATAGTTTGACTGCCTTTGACTTGACATGACTTGACACTATTTTTGGGATTTTGAAGGTTATTTGGATGCTTTTGTAGTTTTGAGAATATTTCAATTTTTTTGCATTTTGAGGATATTTCAAAAAAAAAATTGATATGTTTTGATTTTTTTGGATTTTTGAAGTTTTCTAATTTTTTTTGGATTTTTGAAGTTTTCTATTTTTTGGATTTTTGAAGTTTTTTGATTTTTTTGGATTTGACATAGTGATCTCCAATACCAAATCTAGGATCCATTGAAGACATGAGTTAAGTACTTGACCCGAGTCAGGTATAAGACCAACTTAATAGGGATAGAATCAAATAAGCCTTAGCGTGGATGGGTATGGAAGGAAAAATATGTTACATTAGTGAAAAGTCATTTTAGCTTTATTTTTGTATCCAAAAACATTGAAAATCAAAAAAACATGCATCTGCACTTTAGTTTCATATGATACAACATTATAGACAGTAAAATTTCATTGAAAATAATTGAAAATAGCACTCATTCGCCACCTTGGGTAAATAATTCCCTTTGCATATTCTAAACTGCATTTTTTTGGATCAATTTCCCTATTTCCAAGCTTCTATTTGTTGTTGTTTCCTTTCTATTTTAGTTTACAAACTATACTTTTCATACATTTCATTGCATATAGTTTAGACTAGTTCATTTTGTGCATTTCTCAAAATAAAAATTGCATCTAGAACATTTCATTTCACATTGTTACATAGCTTAGAATCTAAAATTTATATCATGGACATGTGCTTTGGAAAATTATGATTTCCCTTGAAAACCTTAGTGGAAATGTCAAGTCGTGCTTTTGGAAATGACCCTAATGACGATGAAATCACTTATGCTCCTTCAACTCCTAATCCATGTAATCCTTGTGATGTTGAAATCATTGGAGAAGATGATGACATCATGAATCAGTTCATCAATGATTTCCTTGACAAACTTGAAGCTAATTCAACCTTCTACCCAACAATGAAACAACCAACATCACCTATAATACCGCCAACAGAAATGTTTGAATACTTACACCTTGAAACTAAGACAAAAGAACCTAATATAGGTGAACCTAGTTCCTTTATACAAGTAAGTACTCAACCATTTTATCTAAACAAGGTGACAAACACTTCCATCAACCTAGAAGAAACATATGGCAAAGGGCTTACAATCTTGAGCAAGCAAAGATGCGATACTACAAGTGAACATGAAATTCATCAACTCCTAGAACAAGTACCAAATAAGGAAAAAAAAGGGTTAGGATATCAAGATCCTCATCACAACACAAACATTCATAAATAATACTTAATGCTTACTAAAGATGGTTAGATTGTCCTAGACCCTCCTACTATGAAGATTATCCTTCCTAATGAGAAATTAGAATCTCCTAGTGACAATAACAAAGATGGTAGGATCACCATAAATCCTCCTCCTCAACATTCAACTGGAGAAATTGGTGAATCAAGAAAACAAAAAATACCTTACAAGTTACAAAAGATACAACCCCCTCGTCTGCCACCTGAAAGCAAAAAAAAATTACTGAACTGTATGTTTTTGGAATAGGAGGCTTTCTTACACTTCCACGGTTTTGTACCTAAAAGGAGAGAGGTATCCCAAAAATATTTATGGATCACTCAAGAATAATGCAAATATGATTGAAATATGTCTAAATAGAATGTCCTAGATGCAAATAATTGATAAAAGAGAAGGATTATTGATATTAAACTAAGAAGATGCACTTTGTTTGAAAACACATTATGATATGCAAAATGAACTAAAAATGTAAGCAAACTGTAACAAAAATTAATGAGACTGAAGAGGTGCATCTGGGAACTAGAAAGTGATAGAGACAGGCTTTGGAATCCTACATAATTCATTGTTGAAGCCAACTGTGACACTTATGCCAAGTTGTGCTACTTAGTCCGATTTCGAGGAAATTCTATCAAAATAGGTTTCAGGCAAAAGGGTACTTAGAACTGTAGAAACTACTTTTCAGCCTTAGACGTGGGACTAATTTTTCCATTGATGGTGACTTATTCCACCTCAATATTTTGGGGAATTCAAAAATGCAATCTTGTAGATCTCGCTCTGCACTTCAGCTCTTGACAGGTTTCTAGATCCGAATTTGCAGAATCTGACCTGTAGGTGTTCTCCAAGCTTCTTTTGGGGTTTTGTTGACTTTGAATGAATTTGATGAATTTTTGACAACTTTTCAAACCTTTCTCTTTGAAAAATTTACACACAAGACTTGCAAACCACATGCAAAGAGGGGAAAAAGTGTTAAGGGTTAGTGAATAGGGGTTTGCCTTGGTCAAACCCTAGTTTGGTAATTAAACCCTTGAAAATGAAATGAAATGATATAAAAAGAGATTGATGAATGAACAAAATGCAATGCTACAACTTACCAAACCCTTGAAGTATAAATTTGAAGATATGCAAGTTGAAGCTCCAATATATGTATGTGTGAGAATGCTTGGAATGCTTGAATGCTTGATAATTGCTTAAATGATTAGGAAAATTGAGGAGATATTAAAGAGATGATAAAGATGAAAAATATGAGAGGAAAACCCTATATTTATACATGATTATACAAAATTCCACAAAAATACCTCATCACAGGCCCAACGTAAGTCTTAAAAAACAATATCTCATCAAAATTTTCAAATATTTTTTTATTTTTGAGCCAAGTGGGACTAAGTCACCCCAAGTGGTGACTTCGTCTCACTAGGAAAATTTAATTGTGTGTCAGGAATTCAAGTGTATTAAATGATGTTTAATGGGATTATTCTCAAAAATAGACTTAACTAGGGCATGTAAGTGTATAAAGGGGTCATTTAAGCATAAGAAAGGGTTAAATTATTGATGAGAAGCCTAGAAAAGTGTGAAATTTTGTTACAAAACTTTGGAATAAGGCTTGGTAAGTGATAGAAAGAGTTTATTTTAGTGAATTATATTAAAAATATCCTAGAAAAGTGTGAAAGTGGGTTAAAACACTTCACAAAACTCTTACAAGGCATCATAAAGTTCCTATTGATTCACAAGGGTCAGAGACCTAATGTGAAGGTGTTGACCACATTATAATATTAAATCTAGGAGAAACTAGGCTAACATCCATAAGAAAGGCCCAAATGATTATGAAAATGTCAAAAGATACATTTTTTCTACATTACATTTATCCCCCACTTTAGTGAGAGGAAGAATTTGCTTCAAACTCTCACTAAAGTAGCCAAAAATGCACATCAAGTGGGATCCAAATGCACTCATGCTGGGAAGATGAGACAACAACAATCAAGAGGGGTGATCAAGCTCCCAGGATCAAGATCGCAATGGTAAACCAAACATTAGCACAAAGGAACACACATAAAAATGATGTAAAAGAATGAAAAAGGAGAGAAAGGAGAAAAGGAAAGAGAATTAGATTGAGCTTCAATCATTTTTCCATCCTGTTATGGATCAAATCTAGGCTATTTTTCCAAAAAAAATCATATACTTACTCTAAGGCGACATAACTCATGGCTTTCCACCGAGTGAGAAGGCCTAAAAGGTGAGAAACATACACTCATGGCTAGTATGCACTCTCACACACAAAGGTGGCTATGGGGAAATTCATGCCTCAGAATGTGCTTCCTGCTCAACCATACCAAAGTTATATCTCTTGATAACTTTAATAAGGCACCACAAAATAAAATGACTTTTTGAGCTTCACAAGACAAGCAAAACTTTGTATGCTTGGAGCTCATGAACAAACGCGATGGCACCACAGGCATGCAAGCTCTTGTTAGGAAAGGTGGCCATATAACAAAATGCAACATGCAACATGAAAATAATGTTCAAAGGAGTCTTGCTTAGTTCATGTGAAGTATTTAACTTAGGGAACATTGTTCCTAATGTCTCCAAGAGAGGACTGATCAAAGGATAGAAAATTCACAAGTTAGGGGATGTAGTGCATTGCATCAAGCCACTAAGAGGAATGTAATATGTTAAGATAGATCACGCTCATGAAGTATATCACACCCAATGTCATCCACAAAGTGACAAACACATCGTATGAAGTAATAATGCTACACTAAGAACCAAGAAAAGGAAAAAAATACAAAATGAATATGCCAATTTATGCTCCCACTTTAAAGGAATTGCTACACATTGTACTGTGAGAAATTACTTTAAAGTATCAAGAAAGAAAGACATGAGATCCAACTTGGAAATCCCTTATGCCAAGTCATATGTTTTCGAGTAAGGCTGCATCATGTGAAGAAAAAGAAAAGAAAGGGGTTGCCCCCAAAATGAAAACGCCAAACACATAAGGGATCTATGGATTTGGGGTCAGTATGTTCTTTGTTGCAATGTTTCTAGAGAGCTTGGAACTGTCCTCATTCCACAAATCCAAAGAACTAGAAGAATGACACAAAGAGAGTGAAATCAAAGAAAAAGAAAGAACCTTTTGAGTCAACATGGAAGAAACATAGGGTGTCTTGATACTTTGCATCTTCCCTAAAAGGAAAACACAATCCAAATGAAAAAGAAAAGGAAAAAGAAAGAGGTAAATCTTTTTGGTCAAATGAAGGAGACATGAATGTCTCAATGCCTTGCGTTATCCCCAAAAGGAAAACATGAGAAAAAGACAAAAGAAAAAGGAAAAGAAAAAGAAAAATCCTTGTGGGTCAACATGAAAGAGACATGAATGTATCAATGCCTTGCATCATCCCAAAAAGGAAAACACAAGAAAAATACAAAAGAAAAAGGAAAAGGAAAAGAGAAATAAAAGCATTTTGGGTCAATATGAAAGAGATATGAATGTCTGAATGCCTTGCATCATCCCCAAAAGGAAAACAAAAGAAGAGAAAAAGGAGAAAGTGATGTAAAACAAAGAGAGGAATGCTACAAAGAGAGAGAACATCAAGCATAACAACATGGGGGATCACATTACACACATTCAAACACACAAAAGAAAGAGAAAATGAAAATTCAAAAGACTAGTAAGGAAAATGCGAGTCAGTCGTCGAGCAAATCATCCACCTCCCAATCTTAGTTGGTATAAGTGAAAGGTGAATAATGTATCTAACAGATAATGACAAATGTATTACTAGGACAAGGCTAGCAATGTATTGCTCCCACTAGGTGCAAGGAAAGAATGAGCCGAGGTAAGTGATGGGAAAGGTCATGTAGTAGTGAGAATGGAATGTTCTACAACTATGACATGACAAGGAGTTGGAGAGTGTTTTATGGAATTATTGGATAGAAATTATGACCATTGCAGTGATACTTGCTCAATATTTCTTTCAATTGATGATACTCATCACTTCTATGTCCAACAATGTGATGATATGTGCAATGTGGAACATTGGCATCTTTAGGATATATCACCAACCTATTCATAGGTGGTAATAATATGAGTTCTTTATTTAAAAGTATTTGAGATTTCCTTTCACATTTAGGTGGTGGATGGAGAGGAAACTTGAGATTTTCTAACTTGTAAGGCCTCTTTTGTTTTCTAGATTCACTCTTTTCTTGAATGGAAGGAGGACCCAAAGTGATACATGCATCCTTGTCATTGTTATCAATCAAGGAGTGCTCTCGACGAAGAAGGACATTTAGATCGTGAGGGGAATCAAAGATCACCGTGCCATCATCACAAAGCCACACATATTCTCTAGGAGGCATGTTGTTATGATAGGGATCTTGATAACCTAATCTCATTGTATTTTCATCATTTTGTTTTTGTTCTAAGAGTTGATGAATGGCATGTTCAATGGCTGTGTCACATCCTTGTTTGCTCAAAATGGTAAGACTCTTTCCATAGGTTTTTTCAAGATTGATTGGAGTATTGGTGACTTTGTTATCATAAAATGGTTGAGTCAATGTTTTTTAAGAAGAACTAGGTTCAACATGTGTAGGGAACTTAGGTTCTTCATTTGTTTCAGGATGTAAGTAACTAAACATATCAAGAAGTGGTACTCTAGGAAGGTCTTATTGTTTCATGGATGGACAAAAGGATGCATTATCTTCAAGGTTATCAAGATAGTCATCTAGGAACTTATTCATGCTATCATCATCTTCTCCAATGATGTCATCTTCATGAGGAGGATATGCATGAGGAGTCGAAGGAGCATGAGGAAGTTCAATGTCATTAGGACCAGTTTCAAAGGCATAGTTTGATATGTCAAGTAAGGATTTTAATGACATCCAAAGCTTATTAAAACACATATCCATGATGAAAGAAAACTTACAAGAAAGAAATTGAATGAAACAACAAATCTAAGAATAGTAACAAAGATGTAATAATAGAAAACATAAATGTAGAGAATAAACTGGAAATGATAGAATATGTAGTGTAAAATATACAACTAGACTAAGTTGCCCAAGGTGGCGAATAAGTCCAGGTAGTAATTTTTTGAAATTTTTTGGAATTTTTGAATTAATTTTATTCTTTTTAGGTTTTCAGATGTAGATAGAATATGGAAATGCAAAGTTTTATTATTTTTGATGAAAAGAAGTGCAAAAATATAAGCTAGATGATCTATTCACTAATGGAAATTTAGAAACCCTAGGATGCAATTTAAACAATGCAAAATGCAATGCATTTCCAATATAATCTATTCCTAAGATGTAAATGCACTTAGAATTAAAAATATTATGCTCAAAAGTTAGGTCACCAAAATGAACTGTATGTTTTTGGAATAGGAGGCTCTCTTACACTTCTAGGGTTTTGCACCTAAAAGAAGAGAGGTATCCCAAAAGATCTTATATTTCACTCAAGACTAATGCAAATATGATTAAAATATTTCTAAATAGAATGTCATAGCTGCAAAGAACTGATAAAAGAGATGTATTATTAATGCTAAACTAAGAAGACACACTTTGTTTGAAAATACATTATGATATGCCAAATGAACTAAACATGTAAGCAAAGAATAACATAAATTACTGAGACTAAAGAGGTGCACCTAGGGATTGGAAAGTGATGGACAAGAGCTTTGGAATCCTACAAAATTCACTGTTGAAGCCAAGTGGGACACTTACGCCAAGCTGGGTGACTTAGTCTTGTTTCGAGGAAATTCTACTAGAATAGGTTTCAATGATAAGGGTACCCAAAACTACAAAAACCACTTTTTCAGGCCTAGCAATGGGACTAATTCATCAATGATGGTGACTTATTCCACCTCTAGATTTTAGGGAATTCAAATATGTAATCTATAGCTCCTAATCTACACTTCAGCTATTGATAGGTTATGATATTGCTATCAGGATTCAACCGTGTAGTTTCGAGTCAAACTCATTGACCCATGTTTCACGAGTAGTGGTTCAACATGAAACACTACTCGATATCATGAGAGATGGGTTATTGTTGAACCACTACTCATGAAACATGGGTCAATGAGTTTGACTCGAAACTACACGGTTGAATCTTGATAGCAATATCATAATTTGACACGCTGTGGAAAAATACCTCCTACTTATCAATTGATGAGCTAAAGGGGCTCTATTATGAATGGTTCATAAGGCACAACACTTGCTGAAGATTTTGCAAATGGGGTAACAACTCAGCGGGCTTAACCTTGGAGAAAACTCCGTTAAGTGCGGCTGGCAAGTCGGGATGGGTGACCTCGGGGCGGACCAATGCTTCACCTCTATGAGCATCACCTAGATGCAATGAGTGCTAAGTGGACCATTCGATATCATGAGAGATGGGTTCTTGTTGAACCACTACTCGTGAAACATGGGTCAATGAGTTTGACTCGAAACTACAGGTTGAATCCTGATAGCAATATCATAATTTGACACGCTGTGGAAAAATACCTCCTACTTATCAATTGATGAGCTAAAGGGGCTCTATTATGAATGGTTCATAAGGCACAACACTTGCTGAAGGTTTTGCAAATGGGGTAACAACTCAAGCGGGCTTAACCTTGGAGAAAACTCCCCGGTTAAGCGTGCTTGAGCTGGAGCAGTATGGGATGGGTGACCTCCCGGGACGGACCAGTGCTTCACCTCTGTGAGCATCACCTAGATGCAATGAGTGCTAAGTGGACCATTCAATATCATGAGAGATGGGTTCTTATTGAACCACTACTCGTGAAACATGGGTCAATGAGTTTGACTCGAAACTACACGGTTGAATCCTGATAGCAATATCATAATTTGACACGCTGTGGAAAAATACCTCCTACTTATCAATTGATGAGCTAAAGGGGCTCTATTATGAATGGTTCATAAGGCACAACACTTGCTGAAGGTTTTGCAAATGGGGTAACAACTCAAGCGGGCTTAACCTTGGAGAAAACTCCCTGGTTAAGCGCGCTTGAGCTGGAGCAGTACTGGGATGGGTGACCTCCCGGGACGGACCAGTGCTTCACCTCTGTGAGCATCACCTAGATGCAATGAGTGCTAAGTGGACCATTCGATATCATGAGAGATGGGTTCTTGTTGAACCACTACTCATGAAACATGGGTCAATGAGTTTGACTCGAAACTACACGGTTGAATCCTGATAGCAATATCATAATTTGACACGCTGTGGAAAAATACCTCCTACTTATCAATTGATGAGCTAAGGGGGCTCTATTATGAATGGTTCATAAAGCACAACACTTGCTGAAGGTTTTGCAAATGGGGTAACAACTCAAGCGGGCTTAACCTTGGAGAAAACTCCCTGGTTAAGCGGCGCGAGCTGGAGAGTACTGGGATGGGTGACCTCCGGGACGGACCAGTGCTTCACCTCTGTGAGCATCACCTAGATGCAATGAGTGCTAAGTGGACCATTCGATATCATGAGAGATAGGTTCTTGTTGAACCACTACTCATGAAACATGGGTCAATGAGTTTGACTCGAAACTACACGGTTGAATCCTGATAGCAATATCATAATTTGACACGCTGGAAAAATACCTCCTACTTATCAATTGATGAGCTAAAGGGGCTCTATTGTGAATGGTTCATAAGGCACAACACTTGCTGAAGGTTTTGCAAATGGGGTAACAACTCAAGCGGGCTTAACCTTGGAAAACTCCCTGGTTAAGCGCGCTTGAGCTGGAGCAGTACTGGGATGGGTGACCTCCCGGGATGGACCAGTGCTTCACCTCTGTGAGCATCACCTAGATGCAATGAGTGCTAAGTGGACCATTCGATATCATGAGAGATGGGTTCTTGTTGAACCACTACTCGTGAAACATGGGTCAATGAGTTTGACTCGAAACTACACGATTGAATCCTGATAGCAATATCATAATTTGACACGCTGTGGAAAAATACCTCCTACTTATCAATTGATAGGTTTCTAAATCCGAATCTATAGAATCTTACTATAGGTGTTCTCCAATCTACCCTTGAAAATGAAATGAAATGAAAAGAGAATAATGAATGAACAACATGCAGTTCTACAACTCACTAAACCCTTGAAGTAGAAATTTGAAGATATGCAAGTAGAGGCTCCAATGGATGTATGCTTGAAAATGCCTATAATTCTTGAATGCTTGATAATTGCTTGAATGATTAGGAAAATTGAGGACATATTAAAGAGATGAAAAGATGAGAGGAAAACCCTATATTTATACATGATTATACTAAATTTCTTGAACATACCTCATCACAGGGTGACCTCAAGTCTTAGAAAATAATATCCTGCTAGAATTTTGAAATATTTTTTATTTTTAAGCCAAGTGGGACTAAGTTGCCCCAAATGGTGACTTGGTTCCACTAGGGAAATTTAAGAAGGTTTCAAGAATTAAAGTGTATTAAATGATGTTTAATGGGATTATTCTCAAAAATACACTTAAGTAGGGCTTGTAAGTGTATGAAGTTGCCATTTAAGCATAAGAAAGGGTTAAATTATTGATGACAAGCGTAGACAAGTGTGAAAGTTTGTTATAACACTTTACAACACTTTGAAATAAGTCTTAAGTGATAAAAAGAGCTTATCTAAGTGAATTATATTAAAAAGGTCCTAGAAAAGTGTGATAGTAGGTTACAACACTTTTACAAGGCATCATAAAGTTCCTATTGATTAACAAGGGTTGAAGACCTAATGTGAATGTATTGATCACATTAAAACATTAAATCTAGGAAAAACTAGGCTAACATCCATAAGAAAGATGCAAGGGTTTATACTATTACCACCGATGAATAGGCTCATCCTAAATCCTAAAGATGCAAAGGTTCCACATTGTAACTATCATAGAACTCTTGGACATAATGTCGATAAATGCCACACATTAAAAAAAATCTTGAGTAAATATCACTTTGATGGAAATGAGTTCCATCCAGTGAAAGAATAATCTCTCTCTCATTACCTTGTCATGTACTAGTTGTAGAAAATTCTATTCTCACTAATACATGATTCCTAACCCATCACCCATCTTGGCTCATTCTTGCCTCGCACTATGTGGGCAAAAGAATTTGATAGCCTTGTCCTAGTAATACACTTGTTGTGATCCCTTTGGCTAGTTTCCCGCCTTTCACATACACTAAACAAGACTAGGAAGTGGATGACCTACTTTAGGTTGGTTTTCATGTGCCTTACTAGTATTTATTTTCTTTTCTTTTGTGTGATTACATGTGTGTAATGTGATCTCCTGTGATGTTTTGTTTGATGTTCTTCTCTCTCTTTGTGACAATCCTCTATTTGTACCTTCATTCTTCTCTATGGCATATGGATTTTTCACCTTTTCATTTATTTTCATTTTTCTTGTGTTTTCTTCTGGGGATGATGCAAGGAATTAAGACATTTAGGTCTCTTTCATGTTGACCAAAAATATTTTTCATTTTATTTTCCTTTCATTTACATTTTTGTCTTGTTTTTTCCTTTTTCGGATGACGTAAGGTGTCAATACACCATATGTCTCTTCCATGTTGACCCAAAAGTATTTTTCTTTGTTTTCACTCTCTTTGTGTCATTCTTATAGTTCTATGTGCATTTGGGGAATGATGAAAATTCTTGGATCCCTTAAAAATGTTGTCGCAAGCACATATTGACCCAAAATCCATAAATCCCTTATGTGTTTCGTATTTTCATTTTGGGGGCACCTCCTCTCTTTTGCTTTTCTTTTTCATGTTGTAGGTTGACTCAGAAACATATGACTTGGCATAGGGCTTTCTGAGTTAGTTCACATGTCTTCTTTGCATTTATCATTTGCTACTTTAAAGTAATTTCTCATAGCATGGTGTTTACCAATTTCTTTAAAGTGGGGGCATACATTGGCATTATTCTTTTGCATTTTTCCTTTTCATGGTTCATAGTTTAGAGTTTTTACTTCATTCAATGCATTCTTCGCTTTATGGTGACATTAGGCGTGATGTCCTTCAAGAGGGTGATCTCTCTTAGCATATTATATTCCTCTTAGTTGTTTGATGCAATACACTGCATCCCCTAAGTTGTGAATATTCTATTCTTTAATTGGTCCTCCCTTGGAGACACTTGGCATCATGTCCACTAAGTTAAAGACCTTGCATGAACTAAATAAGACTCTTTTGAACATTCTTTGCATTTGCATTTTTTATTATATGGCCACCTTGCATAACACAGATTGCATGGATGTGGTGCCATCATGTTTGTTCATGAGTTTCAAGCATATGAAGCTTTGCTTGAACTATTTTCTTTGTGGTGCCTGATTTAAGTTATCAAGAAGTATACCTTTGGTATGATTGAGTGGGAAAATGAATGAGGGCATGACTTTCCCCATAGCCACTAGCATACTATGTATTTCTTACCTCACAAATGACCCAAAAATCTATGGCCCCAGAGTGAGTATAATGTGGATTTCTCACCCTACATATAGCCTGAAGTTCTATGGCCCCAAAGTGAGTGTGCATTTTTGGAAAAATATCCTAGATCTACTCTACAACACATTGGACAAACGACCAATGCTTGATCTACCTTTTTCTCATTTCATTATCATTGCATCTTTCACATTATAATGTTATGCTTTGAATATTCTCTTATATCTATCGTATGCATGTTCTCTTGTGCATATGTTGGTTTGTCATCGGATCTTGATCCAAGGGGCTTGATCATCCCTCTTGAATAGTGTCATCATGTCTTACTAGAATTTGAATATTTTAACCCCTCTTGAAGCTTGTTGCTCTACTTTAGTATGAGTTTGAATTAAGTTCATCCTCTCACTAAAGTGGGGACTAAATGTAGTGACGAAAATTGTTGTCAGTGATAATTTTGTATAGTTTAGCTCCCTCTTGTGATCTTGAGGCCTCTATTTCATCAAAACGTGTTGTAATGAATATCTTGGAGTGGTGTTGTAACATCTTGTAAATGTTCACATTGCTCTAGGACCTTTATTTCACTAAAATAAGCCTTAATTGATGTCTTGGGATAGTGTTGTGAAGTGTTGTAAACACTCACATTGTTATAAGACCTTTATTTCACTAAAATATACTTTAATTGTCCCTTTGCAAAAGTGTTGTAAAGTATTGTAAGGAATTTTCACACTTTTCTATGGTATGGAACCTATTTTTAACCAAATTGAGCTTAACTGGGACCTTTACTAGGGTGTTGTAAAGTTTTGTAACACATTTTCACATTCTTCTAGGGTTCTTATTCAATATTTGGGCTTTATTATGCCTTAAATGGCCCCAAATTGCATCCCCAAGCCTTAATTATGGTTATTTTTGAGATAAATACTAACAAGGCCATTTAAAACACACATCCTGAAACCAACTTAAAATTGCCTAAGGTGGGACTCATTCACCACCCTTGGTGAATGAGTCCACTTAGATGG
Source organism: Sequoia sempervirens (assembly GCA_007258455.2). Classification (NCBI taxonomy): domain Eukaryota; kingdom Viridiplantae; phylum Streptophyta; class Pinopsida; order Cupressales; family Cupressaceae; genus Sequoia; species Sequoia sempervirens. The sequence continues at coordinate 28,057 of VDFB02057684.1, forward strand.
GACCCATTCGCCACTTGTGGCGAATGAGTCCCCATTAACATAAAATTCAATTTTAAATAAAATAATCTAGCAGGAATTTGGTCTCCAAGATCCAAGGTCGACCTATAGTGTTGCATTTTCAATATTTTTTGCATAATTGAGTATAAATACAAGGTTTAATCACTCATTTTCGTACTAGAAACTTGAGTATTCATACATTATAGAAAATTGGAATTCACAAGTCTTCACAAGAGATTTCAAGAGTCCTGAAGAGCATATTTTCAAGTATTTTTGCAGCATCTTAAAGTAGCTGTTCATGTCAAAGATTATGTGCATCATGTTTTTTGTGGAGCTAACATTTGTGATGTAGGTGTCCATGATTCAAGCTAGCATTACATTCAAGATTACATTATTCCAAGCAAGATTCAAGAACCAAATCCATTGCAGCCCTGTCAAGCATTGTTACAACATTTTAGTACTAAGGTTTGGTGAGCTGTAGCATCTCCATTTTTTCATTCGTCATTCTCCTTCTTCATTTTCTTTCATTTCAAGCTTTAATTACCAAACATGGGTCTTTACCAAAACAAGCCCCTATCTACTAACCCCCCAACATTTTTCCCTCTCTTTGCATGTGTCTTGTAGATTTTGAAGGAAAGTATATTGAAGAGAAAGATTGGAAAAAATCTCACCAAATTGTAAAATAAATTCAAAGTTTCTAAAGTTGCAAGAAAAGCTTGGAGAATACCTCTAGGTTGAATTTTGCAGTTTCAAACCCGTATCTGAGTCAGGAGAAAAAAAGAAAACTAAAAGCCACAGTTTCCATTTCAAAGTTTCTATAAAATCTAAAGTGGACTAGTTCTCCACAAGTGCAAAATGATTCCCATTGGAGCTATTTGACAAGGATTTTTCTAGATCTCAACACCCAATTGTCTGAAACCTATTCTTGAATGGTCACCTAGAAAGTAGACAGATTCTCTAAGCCTAGCAAATGAGTCCCATTTGGCATCATTGGGAGAATTTCTAGTATTTGAGGACCTCATTTAAGTCTCTAGGTGCATACATTCAGTTTCCCCACTCGTTCTTTCAATTTCTCTATTGTTTTAGATCATTTAGCATCTTGTTTGCATATCACACTAAGTTTTCAAACCTATTGTCTTTTCCAAGTTTACACTTGGTGGTGAACCCCTTTGTAGTTTTCGATCAATCCCCTTGGATTCAGATCTTACCTAGATCTCTTGCCTCCTTTCCATTCTTGGGGTATAGATCTCAATGGTAATCCTTGAATGTTAGTTGAATATTGTCATCTTAGGTGCAAAACCCTAGAGTACATCACAAATTTCTTCTAAATAGATATGTACAAGAGTATCGGTTCCTTAACATTTTAAATCCTCCATTTGCAAAAAAAATTATTATTGAATTTATCTTCTTGTAATTTTATGAGGGTTGATGCTATAAATTATTTTGATTATTCTTTTCTGATTATAACAATGTTGAGGTTAACATTGTATCTAGGGTTGATTGATATTTTATCTTCTTATGTGCTTTTCTTTGATATAGTGGTTTACTTAGCTTATTTGACACCCCTTCTCAAGTTTTTTTGTGCTTATTTTAGAGCCCTTTTCTAAGAAGAAATAGCCTAGTTTTAAATATTTTGGGTACAAGAGATGATTTTTTAGATTGAGTGTTAATGCTAGTCAATATAGTATTGGAATCAATTTCTCAGTTATTTTGAATGCTTCCCCTATTTTATCTTTTTTTTGGGAAGAGAGGCATTCTAGGAGCCCCTACATTAGATTGTATAATGATTTTTGTGCCATTTCAGTGACTTGTTTCTCCTTGGAGGTTTGTTAGGCCTTAATTGATATTTTTAACATTTCCCACCTCTTAGTGTGGATAGGGTTATTATGTTGTAAAATGGTGGGATTTGTTTCCCATGTTATTTATTGTTGGATATCCACATATTATTATGGTTAATGTCCTTGATCAAAGCTTCTATGGGTGCCTGGCTTCAAGGCCTCTACTTGTGCCAACTAATTTTTTTCTGATATGGGGGACACAATCACTCCTTCTTAGACTAGTTTTTAAGGTTTCCCTTTATTTTATTAAGCATTGATACTTGAATTCTGAGGGTATCTAATTGGGTGTTGATGATAGTGCAGTAAGTTATTCTTAATACATAAAAAATTTCTAACTATATTTGGTTTTTATTTTCCCCCAAAGGCCTATAATACCTTCACTGCTACTTGTTTTGAGATTTCACTCCTCATTGTGGTAAAATGTGGACTAGGGCTTATGTGTTGATGTCATTTAGTCTTATGATCCTTGTTAATTTTATTTCCTGACAGCTGCATAGATATGCTTTATGCTCCAGTTCTACAACTTCCTTGGTTACCTGACTTTAAATGTTGTAGACTATTTTTTAATTTTGACCAAGTTATCACTCCTTTTCTGAATTCCTTCTTAGGATTTTCCTTTATTTAAACTAGTATTGATACTAGATAGTGTACTAGGTTAATCTGCTACATGTTAAAAGTTGGATAAATAGTAAGGGATTTAATTTAGAGAGAAATACCTTCCTTGATGTTTTAACTCTCATGCTTACCTTGTTCCTATGTTTTGTTCAAATCTGCATATGTTGTGGGATAGTGTCCACCTTGTTTACCATGCCTTCCCTATCTGCTGCAGGGATGTCTTCTAAGACTTGCTAGATTCCTGCTTCATTTCTTGTTCTAATTTATTTTGAATGGTTTATTCTATTGTTGACCAATAGGTTTTCCAACCTATTTTCTTCCCTATAGGTATGTTGGACTGAACTTCTTGTATTATTTCCTTAATTTGATTCAATTTGGGTTGTAGCTACCAAATTCCAATTTTCTTGCTTAGTAATGCATTTATACACATTGTGGAGTCACATTCCAGCTCTATGTTTCTAAAAACTTTTTGTTTACATAGATTTAGTCCTTGTATTATGACTTTGACTTCTACCACACTATTTTTCATTGTTGCTAGCTTCATGGACATGGTAGCTACAATATTTCCTTCCTTATCTCAAACTATGCATCTAGCCCTAGATCTGCCAAGATTTCCTCTGGATGTCCCATGAGTATTCAATTTTTTATCTTCCCTCTTTTTATGGATTCCATTTAATGTTTTGTCTCTTTTCTTGGGAATATTTTTCTATTTGAACAAAAGGTTGGATTTTTAAGGTTTTACACATCTTCGTCAATTCATTGTCCTAGAGTGTGAACTTTGCTTTCTTTTATAGTTTAATGTGGGAATTCAATAATTCTACTATATTATTCTCAATCTTGTTCCATATTTGTTCTTCTTCTTTATACTTATTCTAGAATATTCTTCTATTACGCTCTCTCCATATATTCCAGACTAGGAGTGATGGGGAAGTTTGCCATATTTTCCCCCCAAAACCTTCCTTTTTATGAGATTGCAAACCTTTGAAGAATTCATTTAATTTAATATTTCTTGGAGTTACCCATCCTAGTTTATTTTGTAGCCAATCCCATCCATGTGTTGTGAAGGGGCAGTTTAACAGTAGATGGATTGTGCTTTTTGAGTCATTTTTGCACATTACACACCAGTTTGGTCCCTCTATCTTGATTGTTTTTAACATATCTCTTGTGAGAATTCTTTCATGTAGAGCTAACCACATGAAGGCTCTGACTTTGGGTAAGATCGATTTCCCCCAACATAACTTATTTGGCCAATCTCTTTCTTTTTGTTTCAGCTCAATTAGGTAGCCTAATTTTGTGGTGTATTCTCTTGATTTTCCTCCACTACATTTAATTTTGTTTTCTTGATTATTTATACATATTGTTCTTTCCTTCAAAAATTTCCTTAAACAATTTATGGTTCTTGCATTTATTTCACTTGCTTCAAAGTCTTGCCACTAAACTAATCCATTATTAGTCTTTTTTACATAATTTTGCACTTTTCTTTTATATTTATTGCTTAACTCTAATATGTATGGGGATAGTTTAGGATATTCTATCAGAGGTTTGTATCCTCCCCAAGAATCTTTCCAGAATTTTTCCCTACACCCATTGTTAATTTTCCATGTTAAATGGTTGGTTATTAGGTGTCTATAGCTTGCCATGAAGTTCCATATATGGGAGCCTGAGTTGACACTTTTTATTGATAATATTCTCTTTGGATTCATGGTATCTAGGTACTTTCTTTGCATAATTTTGCACCATAATAAGAATGGCTTTTGATACATTTTCCATACAATTTTTTCTCTTAGGGATAGATTTTGAGCTTTGATATTTCTTATTCTAGCCCCTCCTTTTGGTTGTGATTGGCACATTGTATCCCACTTTATTAAAGGGATTTTATCACTAACTCCTTTGATTGCAAAATACGATGATTTTTTTTGATGAAATATGTATAATTTGATGTATCGTTAGGTGCTTGTAAAATTTGATGTGTAATTTTCAATTTTTTAAAAGTGTATCCCTGACGTTCGTCGAAATTTCGACGAACCTAGGTTTCATCGAAATTTTGACAAACATGAAAAATAAGAAAAAAAATCAAATTGTGGCTGACATAAAGAAAAGTGAGTTCATTGATTTATTGCGACAATGTTTTTCTCTACTTGAGACAGTTTGTGGAGAACTAAGTACAATTTTCTTGGGAAAAATCAGAAAAAATTCAAGAAGATATCGCCAGGTTGAGGGTAGTCATTGTATTTTTGCATAATTCAGTTGTGAAGTCAGATTTGTAGTTCCAGGTTTGAAAATCATATTTAAAGCAACATCTCATCAGATTTTCTTTTTAGAAGTTTAGGGTTTTTGGAATTTCATGTCTAGATTTTGTTGTGTGGAATCACCATAAGATCATAGCCAAGGAAAAAATTCTTGTGACTATAATTATGTGATCCATAACTCTATTGGTCATATGGCACAGTTGTGCTATAACAAATACAAGATGCATTCATGTGTGACCCAAGTTTAATGTGGCTATGTTGTGATAGAAATGGAGGCACTCATATAATGTAGTTAATTTAGGTTGTATAATGTAGGTGTCAATCATCAATGGGTGCACTCAAGTTGTCTCAAGTTTAATAGGTTACGATGTAATTATAGCATGATCCAAGAGTGATTACCTCTTGCTACAATAAAGAGACTATAACTCTGGTTGATATGCAGAGTGGTTGTGTTATATCAATTATGTAGTGCATTCAAGCACAACCCATGTTTAATGGGCTATTCTAAAGAGTGATCAATATTCTCTAAACCTTGTGAATGTTACTTAAAAGTGTATAGCTTAAACTACAAACCAAGTTTGTTACATATTTGAATGCAATCTTGGGTTACCACAAACTATAATAATGTGATTTGCTAATAACCATTATGGAAATATTAAAGAAAGACCCATGCTATATAGGATACATTTCCTTGATCAGGTTTACATACCTTAATTATCAAACACAAGCTTCCCACACACTCTAGGATACAATTCAAGATCATACCACAACTTTTTCAAGAAAACTAATTTTCTAACCCAAGATTTAAGGTTGTTTTTTAATACCAACAAAAGCATTGGTAAGAGCATGATTAGGGTACAAACCCTAGGCCTTTGTAGAAACATAAACAATAACTCTAGCGGATTAGTGAGGTTGCAATACTAACAAGATTGAGACATTGTAGCTAATAACAAAATCTTGCAATCTAAAGATTGTAGCTAAGAACAAGCACACAATGTAGCTTAGTGACATTTGTAAATGCAATCTACGGTAAGAAGAATGACAGTCACTTGAGATGTGATAGTCAAAAAGAGGCTCAGCAGTGACAATATAATAAAGCTCAAACCTTGCATAGTAAAGTGGAGATTTTAACAATGAGTTTCCTTACCCCATTGTTGACCTTGAGGGTTTTTCAAATGCTTTTGGTAGTGTTACACCAGACAAATGCAATCAAGGATTGACTATCCAAATGAAGTAACAGTGGCAATCATAAGTTCAATGATTCTTCTTAGTCATTAATGTATAATGGAGGTAGTGGATTGCATGTTTGAGCAGTGTTTTTAGACTCATCAAAGATGAGAGAATAGTGAATAATACCTTGTGGAATGTGAAGTAGTGTCAATAATGTTGAAGGATCTTAAGATCTACAATACCATGAAACAATGAGTCCCTTGTAGTAAGTAGGTAGTCTATAGGGAATAGTTTGATTTTATAGAAGGATGCTCATGAAAGGAATCTTCAAGTGATAGTGAGTGAGATATTTGAGATTGCAGCTGAGGGTGCAATACCCAGTCTTAAAGGAAGTTAGCAAAGTAATAAATGTGCAAGAAAATCAAATTGTACACAACAAAAAATTCACAATGTTATCTTGCATAATGCCTTGAGTTTGAAGACAAAAATATTGAATTATATCTTGATGAAAGTGGTGATCTTAATGGGAAATCACTGGCAACCATGATTTTAAAATATGCTATTGTGCTTATCGAGGCAAAATTTTAAGCAAGGCAGTGAGTGGTGGTTTGGAACAATGGCAGGTATGAAGGACTTGCTTTATATGCATACTATGCAGTCTAGTTTAAGACAACATTCTTAGAAGAGATTGAAGGTGGATTATGGAACTCAAGGGTTACCATGAAAAGGATTAAATAACAAAATGAGATCTATTTAAAATCCATGGTCATGAAGATATAAAATATGTCACATGCAAAACCCTAGTAGCTAGAGTAATGAATATAGTTCCAAAGGGGATAGTGTGCTTGGGCAGATTTAGGAAATCTCCACATTATCTAATTACAAGGAAATACATCATTTATTTTTTTTTAATTAAAATAAATCATTCTAAACCCTATATAGGATACATTGATACTTCAAAAGCCTCTGAAGGAATTGAGATTATGAAAATATATGTCAAGTAAATATCTATATTACAAACAATAGAGGGAACAATGTAAGATTTGTTGAGCAGAGCAGGAAAAAGATAAGCAACAATGAATCCTATGCCTCCTTTCACACACATCTCCTCACCATTCTCTGTCATTCTTTACTAAAACATTCTCCATTTTGGCAGTCTATGCTTGAAAATAATGTTTTGATGAAGGTCTTAGAGTATGTTTATTAAAATGAAAACTCCATTCTAGTGGGCTACGCCTAAAAATAAGATTTTGACAAAAGTTTTAGGGTATGTTTATTGAAGTTTTAGAGTATTTTGGTGGGCTATATTCTTGATTCCTTAAATGATTTATTCAAATGGATTATGACTAAATAAATGACTACCTATTTAGTCATTTTTATTTGTGTGACTAAATAATTTTTATTCAACGACCAAAATAGTAATTTATTTACTCATTTATAGCTGAGTTGCAAAAAATGAGCAGAATTTAGTCATTTTTAGTTGTTGTGACTAAAAGTTTTAGTCCCCTAGTCATTTATTTTCTAAATTCTATTAGTGTGTGCTTCCTTGTGTGATTAGGTCTCTCTCAATGTTGAGGGCCCTAGGGATAAACTCGTCATAAGAAGTGACAAATTGCATATTTAACTAAAAGGATAAATTTGTATTGACATTAGCAATATGATTCCAACTTTTTGCTGCTTAGGAATGGATTACTTGCTCTTACTAGCTCTCTACCTTCATCATTGTAGGAAGTTTGTGATCAAATTCAATATTTTGATTTAATGAGTCTAACAATTGGAAATCATAGTAAAATAAGAATTTTTAATAAGTTTTGGAATTAGTATTTTAAAGTTTTTTTTGGGTTCATTAATAAGTACATTACTTCAAAGAGGGGAAAAATGTAGACATGTGAAATTAGCATAACATCACATTCATCCACTCATTAAATCAAATTCATGTTCATCCATTCATCAGGTAAATCAAGTTCATTAATTTCAATCTCCTAAGGTCATTTATTTAAATTAAATAAATTAACTTTATTTAATTTAAGCCTATCATCATCCTTTTAATTAAATAATTCAAACCTTTATTTAATTAAAACTGAAATCACCTTTCATCTCCCTTTGATTTAATTTAAATCCAAATATCTAAGTCAAATGGGTCAAAAATCTAACATCATCTAAGCTAATCTAATCCTGATTAACCTAATCTAATCACCCATCACATCCTCTAGCTTTTTCCACTTGCACCAATAAAATTTTTTAATTCATTTATAAATTCATCATTTTCCCTCAACATGGCATCTTTGAGGAATATTCCCTCAAATTTGAATTCAAAAACATGTTGACATGTACATCCAACAAAGCATTTATGAGCCCTTACATGGATCTTACATGTCTCTTGCAAAGGTCAAACTCAGCATTTAACTCTCAAATTCAAATTTGAATCTCCCCCTCTTTGGTACATTGACCAAAATATGCTTATTCCTCAACTTGACAAGTGGCCTCTTCTCATTGGTCAAATCTTTATCCCTTAGCATTTGACATTTTATAAATAGAAGGCTTCATTCTTCAACAAATCCTCCACAATCTTAGCATTTCATCTCCACAATCTTAGGCACAAATACATCATTGTCATTTGAATCCATATCATCTTCATAACATTTCATAAGCAATTTCATCATTTAGCTTATCTAAAGGGGTTGGGAAAGGGCTACTTTTCACATCAAAGTAGCACGAATCCCCTTATGAGATGATGTTTGAGTAATTTAGGAATAGATTTCATGCTTATCTCCTTTATAATTTCAAGTTAGTTTGATGATGCTATTGTTCCCCTTACATTTGCTCAACAATTTCATAAGGAGAGTGATTATCTCATTTATTCGATGTTGACAGATTTCTCTATATTTTTCAATCTTTGATAAATGTAAGGTTTTACCTCTCAAAGTACCTAAATTTTTGCTTTTACCCGAGTAAAGCCTTCAATTTCATGTTAGTTTGATGATGCTATTGTTCCCTTACATTTGCTCAACAATTTCATAAGGAGAGTGATTATCTCATTTATTCAATGTTGACAGATTTATCTATATTTGTCAATCTTTGATAAATGTAAGGTTTTACCTCTCACAGTACCTAACTTCTTGCTTTTACCCAAGTAAAGCCTTCACAAATAAATATTTTTACCCGAGTAAATCCTTCACAAATAAATAGTTTTTTGCTATGATAAAATAGAAGTTGTGTGTGTTGGGAAAAGAAATAGTGAAGACAGACTGAAGACAGGGAAAATGGAGAGTAATGAAGCATTTTCTAAATGAAATTGTATTGTTGATCAATGAAAGATGAAGGATCTGCAAATTGATTTTAGGGCTTCTTCTTCTTACTCTTCCTTTTCATTTGGGGAGGGGGTTATACTTTCTCCAGGTTGAGAAGTTATTGTAATTTCTATACAAAGTTATCTCTAGGTTAGGAGTTCTTTAAATTTCAAAGTTCTAATGGTGTAATTCATTTCTATTAATGGCAAGCAAATCAATTTGTAAATCATGAATAATGTCATATTGTAATGTCTCCAGAATGTATGCATTATATTTTTAATCAAAGTAATCAAGGATTATAATAGTTTTTGTTACACATTTACTCCAATAAATGTTTAGATTGATGAATTTTTTTTTCAAAGAATAGATTAAATGTTCTTTTAGTCAAGTGTTGAATATATTGTGTTGCATTTAGGATCTATAAGAATGTTGCAAGTATGTCCTAAAGAGACTTCATTATTGTAATGCAATAATGGTTTAAATGGTCACTAATTTTATGTTCAAGCTATTACTAGATAGGTTATTTCACCTTGAGTCTATTATGGACAAGGCACTATTCTAGTTTGTTTTCTATGTGAAAACCATGGATGGAATCACCAATCAAATTTATAAACAAATTTTCAAGATGGACTGCAATTGTTGTTACCTTATGTTAAGTTTATCTATTCTTATGCTCCAAATGTTGAGTGTTGTTAAGGAGTAGCCAGCTTCTTCCATACATCTCATTTATTGAGCTATTGTATGAAATTTATCCGTTGTGTGCAATGTACATGGCCATTTGATTGCATAAATTCATAAAAGCATCTAGTAGGATTACCATCCTAGATTTAATAGAGCCTAAAATGCAGGGGAGAAAAGTGTAAAATCCATCTCCTGTTAGTTGGCCACTAATATTGAAGTTCTTGAGCATAAGGACTAGCTATCCTTTAGAGGATTTTCAAGGTTTAGTTGGAAAAAACACCAACATGTATAACCTTTGCAACATACCTATAATTTTCTTCCAACTTGACCCAATCTACTCCATCCATAGTTCATGTGTATGCATTATGCATTTGTCTTTTTATGTGTACACAACTTCTCACAACGATTTGTTAAACCACAAATACGACAAGGATTTATATTCCAACACTTTTCAATTTTATATCCATTCCTATCATAATGAACACACTACATATAGTGTATTTTTTGAACATACTCTTTAGAATCTATAACACCATTCATTTTTCTTGAAACATATTCCAAACTTTCATACTTTGGCCTTCTAATTGATTCAATTGGTTTTGTAATCCCTTGTGCATGTTTACCCAATCCTTTACCTGTATAACCCATTCTTTGCATAATTTTTAACCCAACACTTTTCTTAGTAGAACTAAAAGACTTTTCACATTCAAGCATATGATCATGTTCATCTTGATACTTACAATCAAAAATAACTTGAATTATATTACACAAACTAGTTGTTTCATAAAAAAAAAACATAAATTTTCTATGTTACAAGAAATATCACAAGCCAAAGGTTTTGATTTTAGTTTATTGTTTTTTTCCTTCAAACAAAATATCTCATCATTTTGTAGTCCAATGTTCTGTTGTAACCCTTTCAATTGTTTTTTAAGTTCAAAATTCTTATTCTTAGTTTAGATTTCTACAAACACTTTCAATTTAGCTAAAAATTGATCATTTTTTGTTTGGATATCCAATAATTCATCTCTATGATTAATAAGTTCGCACAAATGTTCATGTTTTTTCTTTTGGACTTCGTTAATATCTACTATCAATAGAGAATTATATTTTTTAACTTCCCATAATTCTGCTTGTAAAATAGAGTTAGAGTGTTTAATTCCAATAATTCTTCTTTTAAAATAGAATACTTAGTTTTAATCCTTTTGCCAATTTTTCCCATTTTATAGACAACATACACTTACTAACAATTCCCCCCTTATATCTCCCTTACCAAACACTTTCCAAGTTACAAATCTCTACAAACTTCTTAAAAACACACTTACTCTTGCAAATTCAATGCTGAATATAGATTCCAATTACCAATAAACAACAAAAAGAAACTCTTGTTTCTCCTTATACCAACATTACCAAATGCTTAAAATCCATAAGATTGAAAGTGAACGAATTCATAACAACTTGACCCAAAAGACTATTTTCTGCTTTCCATTTTTCCATATATCATTTTGATTCACTCCATCATCGCAGACTCCACTACAGATTCAACGCTGCACTCAATCAGTAGAACTTCATTTCGATGTTCGTAGGAAATATTATTCTTCCAAACAAATTACAACATAAAAGTGCAAATCTTTTCCTCAATCTTGCACAAAACACAAACAAAAATTGTACACTTGAGAATAACAAACTTCTACATACTTCTCCTATGCAACAAAATACTGATATCACAGTCCTTTCCAACAGATTTAAGATTCCAAGATCACACATTATAAAATGTAACCCTCCATATCTTAGATTTCCGGTTAAGATCTTTATGACCGACCCTTGAATAAGAAGAAAACAAACCAACCAGCATCCTTGTATTTTCATACTTCCAAACTGTAATGTAAAAAATCAAATAAAATTTACCATTGCTTGTGGCTGCAACAATTCTAATTTCCACTCCTTCAATTTTGATCCAAATATCTTCAAACTATAGGTAACGTACATTCTCCAGCTGACAGTCTACAGCATTTCCTTTTATTGACCCTTAAAAATGGCACTTCCTTCCTTCTATTATTTCTTTATTCTGAAAATATTGTGAATAAACTTCTTCTCTCCATACAAATTTTAACGCGTAGGCACAATTTTTAAAAAAAATATCAAACAAGCAAAACAAAGTCTAATGATGATCTACAGATTATCTACACACAATAGAAACTCCCTTAAAACACTTCTGTGACTCTTTTATTTCATACCAATTTCTAGAATACAATAATTAAACTCATATACATTCCTTCCTTGTAGTTATGCCTACTTCCAGATACTCTTGCATTCATTCATCTTTCAAACAATAATTTCAAATCATGATCAATATATCTTGTACCAATGAGTAAATTTTGATATCTCCATCGAGGTAGGCTCTATGCCAATAGGTATAATTTATTCTAATTTTTCTTTCTTATGGCTAACCATTCTTAAATTATTTTTTAGTATGATATTATATTGACATAAATTGTCGCCAATGACAATTTTGTATGGTTTAGCTTCGTCTTTTGATCTTGAAGGTGGTTTTGTAATGTATTGAGGCTTCTATTTCATCATAATGTGTTGTAATAGATATCTTGGAGTGGTGTTGTAACATCTTGTAAATGTTTCTCGGTGCTTTGGGACCTTTATTTCACTAAAATAGGCCTTAATTGATGTCTTGGGACACTGTTGTGAAGTGTTGTAAACACTCACATCTTTCCAAGACCTCTATTTCACTAAAGTATACTTTAATTGTCCCTTTGCAAAAGTGTCGTAAAGTGTCATAATGAATTTTCACACCTTTCTAGGGTTTGATACCTATTTTTAGCCAAATTGAGCTTAATTGGGCCCCTTTCTAAGGTGTTGTAAAGTGTTGCAACACATTTTCACATTCTTCTAGGGCTCTTATTCAATATTTGGGCTTTATTCTTCCTTAATTGGCCCCAAATTACAACCTTGAGCCTTAATTATGATTATTTTCAAGATAAATCCCAACAAGGCCATTTGAAAAACTTAAACACCAAAAAACACTTAAAATCACCTAAGGTGGGACCCATTTGGCACTTGTGGCAAATGAGTCCCTCTTAACTCAAAATTGAAATTTAAATAAAAAATCTTGCGAGGTTTGGTCTCCAAGATCTAAGGTTGACCTGTAGTGTTGCATTTTCAGGATTTCCTACATAATTGAGTATAAATACATGGTTTATTCACTCATTTTCATACTAGCAACTTGAGTATTCATGCATTATAGAAAATTAGAATTCACAAGTCTTCACCAGAGCTTTTGAGAGTCTACAATAGAAAATTTTCAAGTATTTTTATAGCATCTTCAAGTGTCATCCATCATATCAAAGATTATGTGCATCATGTTTGTTCTGGAGCTAACATTTTTTATGTAGGTGTTGATGATTCAAGCTAGCATTGCATTCAAGATTACATAATTCCAAGTAAGATTAAAGAACTACATCCATTGTAGCCCTTTCAAGCATTGTTGCAACATTTTTCTACTAGGGTTTGGTGAGTTGTAGCATCTCATTTGTTCATTCATCATTATCCTTCTTCATTTTCTTTCATTTCAAGGTTTAATTTCCAAACAAGGGGCTTGACCAAGGCAAGCCCCTATCTACTAACCCCCCCAAAATTTTCCCCTCTCTTTGCATGTGTTTTATAGGTTTTGAAGGCAGCTTTATTGAAGAGCAAGATTGGAAAAGTATTCACCAAATTGTTAAAGCAATTCATAGTTGTCAAAGTTGCAAGAAAAGCTTAGAGAAGACCTTCATTTTGAATTTCGCACTTTCAGACCTGGATCTAAATCAAGAGTAGAAAAGCAAACCAAAAGCCGCAGTTTCTAGTTGAGAGTTTCCAGAAACCCTAAAGTGGATTGATTTGGCATAGGAGGTGAATGAGTCCCACTAGCGCTGTTTGAAAAAGATTTTTCCAGATCTGAGCACCAAGTTTTTTGAAACTTGTTCCAGAACTATCACCCATAAAGTGGACTAATTCACCAAGGCTGGTGAATGAGTCCCATATGACATCATCAATAGAATTTCTAGAATTTTAGGACCTCATTTTGGTCTTTAGGTGCATACATTCTATTTCACCACTTGATGTTTCAATGTTTTTGTTGTTTTAGGTCATTTAGCATCTTGCTTGCATATCACATTGTATTTTTAAACATATTGTCTTTTCAAAGTTTACACTTGGTAGTGAACCCCTTTGTAATTTTTGATCGATCACCTTAGATTCAGCCCTTAGCTAGATCTCTCGCCTCCTTTACATTCTTGGGGTATACATGATCTCAAGGGAAATCCTTGAATGCTAGTTGAAAATTGTCATCCTAGATACAAAACATTGAAAATAAAAAACAACTACATCTGTAGTTTAGTTTCATATCATACAGCATTATAGACAGTAAAATTTCATTGAAAATCATTGAAAACATAAAAAAAATTACCATCTAGGATTCATACTCCACCTTGGGTGAATAAGTCCCTTTGCATATTATACACTACATTTTTTGGATTAATTTCCCTATTTCCAAGCTTCTATTTGTTGTTGTTTCCTTTCTATTTTAGTTTACAAACTATACTTTTCATACATTTCATTGCCTATAGTTTACACTAGCTCATTTTGTGCATTGCTTAAAATAAAAATTGCATCTAGAACATTTCATTTCACATTGTTACACAGCTTAGAATCTAAAATTTACATCATGGACATGTGCTTTGGAAAGTTATGGTTGTCCTTGAAATCCCTATATGTCAAGTTGTGCTTTTAGAAATAACCCTAATGACTTTGAACTCACTTATGCTCCTTCAATTCCTAATGCATGTCCTTGTAATGTTGAAATCATTGGAAATGATGATGAAAGCGTGAATCAGCTAATCAATGATTGCCTTGACAACCTTGAAGCTATTGCAGCCTTCTATCCAGTAATGAAACAACCAACATCACCTATAATACCACCAATGGAAATGTTTGAATACTTACACCTTGAATACTTACAATCTTCCTCAAGCAAGGATTTTATACAAGTGAAAATGAAATTCATCAACTCCTAGAACAAATACCAAATGAGGAAACAAAAGGGTTAGGATATCAAGATCCTCATCACAATAGAAACATTCATAAAGAATACTTAATGTTACTGAAGATGGTCGGATTGACTAGGTAACCATGCTCAAATTTTCCATCAATACAGCCAGTAACAACACTTCCAATAGATGATGTTGGGTCAACTACATCAAAGTTGAATTTATGATTAAATTTATTAATATGCACAAATGTTTACAGCAGTAATACAAAGGTCAGTCCCTATTCAATGAATTATTTAAAATATTGGTTACAAGCAAGGACCTCTAAGTGCTTGGGCAGACTCAATCTTCTGCTTTTTCATATCTACTAAAGGACCCTCTGACAGAAAATGAGAACATCAAAGAGAGAGAACATAAAAAAACAACATGAGGGATCACATTACACACATGCAAACACACAAAAGAAAAAGAGAAAATGAAAATGCAAAAGACTGGTGAGCAAAATGTGAGTTAACCATCGAGCAAGTCATCCACCTCCCAATCTTAGTCAGTATAAGTGGAAGGTGAATAATGTAGCTAAGGGAAATGGCAAATGCATTACTAAGACAAGGCTAGCAATGTCTTATCCCCACTGGGTGCAAGGAAAGAATGAGGTAAGGTAAGTGATGGGAAAGGTCATGCAATAATGAGAATAGAATGTTCTACAACTACGACATGACAAGGAGTTGGAAAGTGTTTTATGGAATTATTGGATAGCAATTATCACCATCAAAATGATACCTGCTAAATATTTCTTTCAATTGATGACACTCATCATTTCTATGTCCAAGAACGTGGTGATATGCACAATTTGGAACATTGGCATCTTTAGGATATATCACCAACCTATTCATAGGTGGTAATAATATGAGTCCTTTGTTTAAAATTATTTTCAATTTCCATTCACATTTAGGTGGTGGATGGAGAGGAAACTTGACTTTTTGTAACTTGTAAGACCTCTTGTGTTTGCTACATTCACCCTTTTCTTGAATGGAAGGAAGAGGAACCAAAGTGATCCTTGGATCCTTTTCATTGTTATTAGTCAAGGGGTGCTCTTGAGGAAGAAGGACATTTATATCAGGAGGGAAATCAAAGATCGCCATGCCATCATCATGAATCTGTAGATATTTCTAGGAGGCTTGTTATTATGAGAGGGATTTCGGTAACCTAATCTCATTGTATTTTCATCATTTGGTTTTTGTTCTAAGAGTTGATGAATGCAATATTCAATGGTTTTGTCACATCCTTGTTTTCTCTAAATGGTAAAACATTTGAAATAGGTTTCTACAAGATTGATTGTACTATTGGTTACTATTTTATCATAAAATGGTTGATTCAATGTGTGTTTAGAAGAACTAGTTTCAACATGTGTACGTAACTTAGGTTCATCATTTGTTTCAAGATGTAACTAACTAAACATATCAGGAGGTGGTACTATAGGAAGGCCTTATTGTTTCATGGATGGATAAAAGGATGAATTAGCTTCAAGATGTAGACATGCAAAATATGCATACATGTCAATCCAATAGTTTAATCAAATAACTTTCATTTCATAAATCCACTTCATCATTACATCATTTAAATAAATCAATCAAATCCTAACACTTCATTAATTAACCTTTATCTTGTGGAGATTATGGATGCACAGTCCTTGAAGTTGTAGTCTTTGATGGAGGACCTTTGAGCCAGGAAAGATGATCAACCACAAAGAAAGTGTTACAACAATGGAATGCTGATTAAAGATTCTATTGATAATATATTGATATTGGATATTGGATATATTACAAATGAACAAGATGCCTAATTATATAGGCAATAGGTAAACCCTAATATGCATGAGATGTTGCCATGTCTTGACCTAACAACATGTGACAACATGTGAACCGTATCTAGATGATCATTAAATGAGGAGATAAGTTCTAGAAGGACAACTCATCTTCTAGAAGGAATCTTATCCCACCAAACAAGGAAGGGAATATTATCCCATTTATTAAATGATTTATCTAATAATGCAACCTAGGACTTAATTAATTAAATGCAAGACCTAAGTTAACAGTTTATGCTAGTGTAATAATTAATTAATTAATTACACTAACATATCTTGCATCATCATCCTTTAATTAAATAAACTAAACTTTATTTAATTAAAAGCCTCAAGTCATATTCCATCCCTCTTTCATTTAGATAAATCCAAATATTTGAGTCAAATTGGTCAAACTCACCTAATCATCATTAAGCTAATCTAATCCTAATTAGCCTAACCTAACCACCCATCACATTCTCTAGATTTTGCCACTTGCACAAATAAATCAATGTATTGATTTATTAAATCCAACATTTTCCATCAACATGGCATCTTTGAGGAATATTCCCTCAAGTTTGGATTCAAAATGTTCATGTTTGGAAAACTTGTACTTGACATGTTCATATTTAGGATGTATGGATTTGGTGGGATGATGTTTGGTAGATTCACGTTTGGCATGTTGGGATTTGATGGGATGATGTTCATTTGAAGGCTCATGAATTGATTATTTTGTTGGTGGATTTGTAGGTTTGGATTTAGATCTACCATCGGTAAATGTGTTCCAATCTTTGATTTGGGTATACTCTCATTTGTTGTACTATTGATATAATTTGTCAAAGGTAATGATCCCATGTACAGTTTGTATAGATGTGAGTGTTGATAATCCATTGGTTTTGGAAGGCTTTGATAATTTAGTTCACTTGGATTACTCATGATGTATGGATCGAGTTTGTATTCCATGTTCCTCTTGTGTTTTGACCTTATTGCAAAGGTTCTTAGGACTAATGACGAGATGAAGGATGAAAGGGGTGAATGATATGAGAGTTGAATTTTTTAGGGACTTTGGATCAATGCTAAACTTAGGGTTTGATTTTGATTGGTTTGATTGGATTTGGATAATGACCTGCACCACCATTACCCATATTAGCAACATTCCTTTATTTAGGGCTTCGCCCTTTACCTAGCACTAATCACTCCATCCAAATCAATCCACCTAACACCAATCAAGCCATCACATCAAATCCTTTGAATATACCATCGACATCGCACCAACAAAGGGTATCTAATCAAATGACAACATCAATCCTGACAAATCAAAATGTGGTCTCCTAAGCACCTATCACCTTAGTCATTCCAACCATCACTATCCCTTCAATCATTCCAACCACCACTATCACACCCATCATATCTCAAACCCTCATGATCAATCCAAGCATATCTCAACCACTCATCACTACATCAAACACAATTCTGAATCCACCACCACTACCACCAAAACCAAACACAGCAAGACAATATGACATTGTGCTAAAAACTCACCATGCCTACCAAAAGGCCATCCAACAATATCTAGCCACACAACAAGCAACACAAGCTCAACAAGTGTAACAAGCCTCTCAAGCTGCCCCACAAACACAAGCACAAACACAAAAAATGACAACTGTTTAGAACAAGGATCAAGATCAATCCATCACTAAGCACCTTGAAGCTATGTCTACTTCATCCAATGATCAAATCAACATATTTCAAAAGTCACTTTTCAATCATGATCAAAATCCACCAGCAATACTTGGCAATGATCCAATTGAAGAAATGTCGACATCATTTCACCCTTTGGTTGAAGACATTGGAAATCCCTCCACCACAATTTTTGAAAACAATGATCAAGATCTCTCCATTGACAAGCACATTGAAGATGTTTCTAGCCCATCCGATGATCAACTCACCACACATCAAGAGCCACTTTTTAGTGATCTCTTTCAAGGAGTGTTAGGATTATTTGATCCTATTGACATAATGCACGATCTGTTCACCTATGATGATGTTGAAAATGTCTCTACATCATCTTATGATTTAGAGGACATATCTCAAGAATTTATTCCAAAGCATGATCAAAATATTTCACCAAGGTCTAGCAATGGTCCTTTCCAAGACATGGTTACAAATACTGAAGGAACCCTGAACTTGACACTTGAGGATATTGAACCAATTATCATGTCTAATGAAAACAACCAAGAACCCTTTGTAAGTAACCCATCCTTTGAAACCGACCCATGTCAAGAACTTGATCCAAAGCATGTCAAAAGCAACTTTGAAATCTTTCAAGTTCAAGAATTTGTATCTTCAAGATACTATAATAATCTAATGGGCACTCTCCTATCGATGCAAGATGATCATATCCATGTAGAACATACTCCTCCATCTACCCATGAGATACTTTCTGCGGATGGACACGTAGATGATCTTCATTGAGAACAAGATTCCTTTACTCTTGATATTATTACACAAAATGAGAAGGTTATTGATTCCTATAGTCAAACTAAGTTGTCAACATCAAGATCAGATATATCCAAAATCTAGATTGAAGACATTAGGTATGTGGATATCCAATATTATCCACTCAAGGAAACAAGTCAGATAGAATAATATAGTTCAGAGTTAGCAGAGCATCCAATCGAAATAACATCATCTACAATGCTCATTTATCAGAGAATGCATTCTAAGAAAGATCTCTCGGAATAGGAAGAATCAAAGCATGAAGGAACTACTTCCATAATACTGGGGGCAACTTCATCTCAAGCAAATGTCAACATAGGGAGCACGAAGAGTCCTTATGATGAAACTAGTGTCAATACTACAACCAATCATGCCATGAATCTTCATCCACCCATCACCCCATCCAAAAATTGGGACCAATGTAAAAAGGAAGATTTGAATCAAAGCATGAAGAACGTTATCAAAGCAAATGAAGCTGAGAAGCATAATGGACAAATCAAATATAAATGGATACCAAAGAATACAAAGAAAGATCATCCTTATCAAACTCCATCATTCAAAGAAACTGTGGGGAAAAATAAAAGAGGGAAAAGTATCCATCAAAGACATCCACTAAAGAAAAAGTAGGCTTTTCAAGCAACATACAAGGTATATCAAGTAGTTCGTCCTTATTCCAAACACACTTTTGTATCCACCCATCATTGTTCATCTTCCCAAGTTTGGAGAATCAAAGATTCCAAGCTGTCAACCAATCCATCTCTTATCCCTAAACACACTCCATCCACGCCTCCATGCATGATTTCCAGTTATCACATTGACCAGGTATTGGCAACAACCCTTCATCATAAGGATTCTAAAGGTACTCTATCATGATGGGCACACAGAGACAAATTTAACCCTGATATCAATAAAGCAAATCAAGAATCTCAAAAGTTGCATTCAAGTGCATGTATCTTAGCAAAGAAACTCCTTCAAGTAGGATATCAATGGCACATTATGACAGGGGCATCTACATCTACAACACCTTGTTATTCAGCATGAGCTTAAAATCTTTCAAAAAAATCAAAAAAGCAAAAAAGCAAAAAATCCAAAAAATTAGAAAAAGGATTGAAAATAGTAAAGAGAAAAATAAATCGTGCTCTAGTGAAAACCGCATGTGCGGCGCTTTGGGCAAGACCATGATGAAAACCTTGAAAATAGGTGTCATGTGTGGAATCGAGCATCTACATGGGCCAGTTTAGGTGAAAGCGTCTCATCCCATCCATAATAAAGCCAACATTCCATCCATCTTATCCATAATAAATCCATTCATCCATGAACCATATATCCAATCCATTTTCATCCATCTGCATCCATAGCCTAAGTTATCTTGATCTTGAAAAATATTGGTGCACATTTTACACTTGTTGATGGTAAACATCTTGACATGGGCCATTTTCATTGATCCTATCCCACTCAGCAGTATCTGAGCTATGACCCATTATCCAAATGAGCATCCTTTGCCCAAACACATCATCTTATCACAAGATAATCCATATCCATCCATCCACACACCTATCCAAGCATCCATCCATGACATTCCATACATTGCTAGACACTAGGGGCAGATATTTACATCTTGCTTTAGGAATAAATCTTGATCTATATCCTCCAACTTATGTGGCAATCCAAACATTGACAAATGTGAAATCAAATTGGTCAAACCACTTGTGAGAAAAAATCCAAATCACTAGCCCATGGCATATTTTGACGAGAAGATGTTCCTTATCAGTCTTCATCTTTCATTGAACATCGATCCAAACAATCAATATCAGTCACATCTAATTTGCATGTCAAACATCACATCAAATCATTCAAACATCTTTTTTTCCAAATCAAGCTTCATCAATCATGATTAATCAAATCCAATCAAAAAATCATCATCTCGGGATATCCTTGTGTTGCTTAACACTATCCTTACATTGTTGTGCATCCTCAACAATGATTCATCATCAATCCTGATCAATCAATCCTTACATTGTTGTGCATCCTTAACAATGTTATCATCATCAATCCTAATCAATCAAATCCTTGCATTGTTGTGTATCCTCAACAATGTTATCATCATCAATCCATCAGTCTAATTAGTCAACCTTAGCTTGGTTTTTAGCAAAATTCCCAAATAGAGCACTAGTATCATCACACATATCCATATCCAAATTGTCAAAATCATGTGAAAATCCAAAAAAATTCAAAAAATTAGAAAATCCAATAACATCCAAAACATAGAAAATCCAAAAAAAAACACTCAAAAAATATGAAAAATGTCAAAAACATTGGAATCTGAACTACATCATCTCTGAGCTTAAATGTAGGCAAGGCTAATATCTAATCAGCCCCTGAGACATCAAAATCCAAAAACATTCAAAAAAAATCAAAATCCAATAACATTCAAAAAACACAAAATCCAAAAACATTAAAAACATCAAAATCCAAAACATTCGAAAAACATCAAAATCCAAAAACATTCAAAAGACAAAACCCCAAAAATTAAAAATAAATAAAAATAAAATCAAAAATAAAAACATTTGAAAATCTCAAAAACACCAAAAACAACCTCAAAACATTTCAAAAAGTCAAAAAAATCCAAATATTTGAAAAAATCCATCCGTCTAATCTCACTTTCACTTGAAATAATCAATCATCCATAATAAATTGATCGTCACCCTCACCCTTTGGCAAAACAAATAGAAACAATCACAACAATTGACAAAAGCAAAGCTTCAATTGTAAAATCAAAAGCAAACAACAAACCATTGAAGACAAAATCAAACTCTTGATCATTTTCAAACATGACAATCAACTTTATATCAATAGCCTACCAATCAACTTATCAAACCATCATCATCCTATACAATGCATGTCCTAGGATATATCGTTCCAACAATGGGCATCATTTTTGGATATCACTTGGATTCTTATCCTATCAAAACACATCCCTCTAGCCAAAGGTATGAAGAACATTGACTTGTTTCCATACATGGTCTTTTTCTTTTGATCTTATTGTGCTCATTCCAAGGACCTCTCGATGATATCCGAACAAAGGATTTAGAGAGATACGAATGGGGCAATGATCATTATCCTTTTGTCTGGTGTGCTTATTGGATGTTCTTGTAAAATAACTTGGCAAATAGTTGCTTTCTTAGGTACGTCCTAGCAAGGTTTTTGTATGTCAAGTGTGAACAAGAATACTCCTATCTGTTTGACAAGTCAAATTCCATTGCACTAGGTACAACGCCATCCTAGTTCTTTATACCTTGATGCATTGTACCTACATGTGTTATCAAACATAAGGTAAGTAGCCCTTTTAAAATCCCAATCCATGATAAGAAAATCATCATCATCTATCATAAAGTCTCATCAGATCATGGACTTGTTGGATCCTCTTGTCATCACCTGATGTCTTCATTCCGCACTATCATCGCGTCATGAATTGTTAATCATCATCACCAATGCATCCATCCTGCATCCACAAACCATCAATATTTTGCATATTATCTGACATGCATAATCATCATCATAATATAGATCTGTTAGTCTAAGCATCTACATAAATCATACATTTGCATAATCACTGCATATCACATCATCAATCTCATCCATCTCACATCATATCATCATTTAAGTTGTTTAAGATACTATAGATATGTTATTGTAAGCATCTTAAAAATAATATAGATGATGTCAGCCTTAACAAACATAAATAAATACAAGTGAAGGCATCACTTCATAAATCATATCCAATAAATTAAATAGCCATTGGATATATTTAATTTATTATTTATTAACAATTGCACTGGAAGTATGAGGCCTGTAACTATACATAAACATAAGGGATTTATGTATTTGGGGACAACATGTTCTTTGCTGCAATGTTTTTAGAGAGCTTGAAACTGTCATCATTTCAAAATGAAAATACATGGAAGAATGACACAAAGAGAGCAAAAACAAAGAAAAAGAAAGAACCTTTTGAGTCAACATGGAAGATACATAGGATGTATCGACACTTTGCATCCTCCTAAAAGGAAAACACAAGCCTAAGTGAAAAATAAAAAGTGAAATAAACAGGAAAGAATTTGTGGTCAACATGAAGGAGACATGAATGTCTCAATGCCTTGCATCATCCCTAGAAGGAAAACACAAGAAAAAGACAAAATAAAAAGGACAAGAAAAATAAAAATCCTTGTTGGTCAACATCAAAGAGACATGAATGTCTCAATGCCTTGCATCATCCACAAAAGGAAAAAATAAGAAAAAGACAAAAAAAAAAGGCAAAGAGAAAGAATAGCCTTTTGGTTCAACATGAAAGAGAAATGAATGTCTCAATGCCTTGTGCCATCCCCAAAACGAAAACACAAGAAGAGAAAAAGGCGAAAGCGATGTACAACATATAGAAGAATTAATGTACAAAGAGGAGAATGCTACAAAGAGAGAGAACATAAAAAAAAACATGGGGGATCACATTACGCACATGCAAACACACAAATGAAAGAGAAAATGAAAATGAAAAAGACTAGTAAGCAAAATGCGAGTCAACCATCGAGCAAGTCATCTGCCTCCCAATCTTAGTTGGTATAAGTGGAAGGTGAATAATGTAGCTAAGGTACAATGGAAAATGCACTACTAGGTCAAGGCTAGCAACGTCTTGTCCCCACTGGGTGCAAGGAAAGAATGAGCTAAGGTAAGTGATGGGAAAGGTCATAAAATAATGACAATGGAATGTTCTACAACTATGACATGACAAGGAGTTGGAGAGTGTTTTATGGAATTATTGGATAGCAATTATCACCATCAAAATGATAATTTCTCAATATTTCTTTCAATTGATGACACGTTCATCACTTCTATGTCCAAGAACCGGATGATATGCTCAATGTGGAACATTGGAATCTTTATGATATATTACCAACCTATTCATAGGTGGTAATAATATGAGTCCATTGTTTAACATTATTTCCAATTTCCATTCACATTCAGGTGGTGGATGGAGAGGAAACTTGACTTTTTGTAACTTGTAAGACCTCATGTGTTTGCTACATTCACCCTTTTCTCGAATGGAAGGAGGAGGACCCAAACTGATCCTTGCATCCTTTTCATTGTTATCAGTCAAGGGGTGCTCTCGAGGAAGAAGGGCATTTAGATCGAGAGGGGAATCAAAGATCACCATGTCATTATCGCAAATTTGTAGATATTTCTAGGAGGGTTGTTGTTATGAGAGGGATTTTGATAACCTAATCTCATTGTATTTTCATCATTTGGTGTTTGTTCTAAGAGTTGATGAATGCAATATTAAATGGTTTTGTCACATCCTTGTTTTCTCTAAATGGTAAAACCTTTGCCATAGGTTTCTTCAAGATTGATTGGAGTATTAGTTACTTTATTATCATAAAATGGTTGATTCAATGTGTGTTTAGAAGAACTAGGTTTAGCATGTGTAGGGAACTTAGGTATGTCATTTGTTTCAAGATGTAACTAACTAAACACATCATTAGGTGGTATTGTAGGAAGGTATTATTGTTTCATGGATGGATAAAAGGATGAATTAGCTTCAAGGTTATTATGACAGTCATTTAGGAACTTATTCATGCTATCATCATCTTCTCTCATGATGTCATTGTGACAAGGATATGCATGAGGAGTTGAAGGAGCATGTGCAAGTTCAATGTCATTAGGACCAGTTCCAAAGGCATAGTTTGACATGTCAACTAAGGATTTTAATGATATCCAATGCTTATTAAAATACATATCCATGATGAAAGAAAACTCAAAGGTAGGAAAGTGAATGAAACAAAAAATTTGAGAATAGTAACAAAGATGTAATAAAAAAAATAGAAATGCATAGAATGAACTAGAAATGATAGAAAATGCAATGTAAAATATGCAAATGATCTAAGTCGCCCAAGGTGGCGAATGAGTCTAGGTCGTGATTTTTTCAAAAAAAAAATCAAAATTTTTAAATTGATTTTATGATTTTTAGGTTTTCAAATGTAGATGAAATGTGGAAATGCAAATTTTTTATTATTTTTCAATGAAAAGAAGTGCAAAAATGTAAGCTAGATGATCTTTTCACTAATGCAAATTTAGAAACCCTAGGATGCAATTTAAACAATGTAAAATTCAATGAAATGCAAATATAAGCTAGTCCTAAGATATAAATGCACTTAAAAGTAGAAATATGATGTTCAAAAGTCAAGTTCACAAAAATAAACACTATGTTTTTGGAATAGGAGGTGCTCTTACACTTCTAGGGTTTTGCACCTAAAAGGAGAGAGGTATCCCAAAAATATTTATGGTTCACTCAAGACTAATTCAAATATGATTGAAAGATGTCTAAATAAAATGTCCTAGATGCAAATAACTAATAAAAGAGATGGATTATTAATGCTAAACTATGAAGATGCACTTTGTTTGAAAACACATTATGATATGCAAAATGAACTAAAAATGTAAAAAAATGAAACATAAATTAATGAGACTAAAGAGGTGCACCTAGGAACTGGAATGTGATGGAGAGGAGCTCTGGAATCCTATAGAATTCAATATTGAATCCAACTAGGACACTTATGCCAAGGTACGTGACTTAGTCCTATTTTGAGGAAATTCTACCAAAATAGGTTTTAGCCAAAAGGGTACTGAGAACTGCATCAACCACTTTTCAAGCCTAGAAGTGGGACTAATTTACCACTAATGATGAATTAGTCCACCTTTAGATTTTGTGGAATTCAAAGATGTAATCTGTAAGTCTTGGTCTATGCTTTAGCTCTTAACAGGTTTCTAGATATGAATCTGTAGAATCTGACCTGTAGGTGTTCTCCAAGCTTCTTTTAGGGTTTTGTTGACTTTTAATGAATTTGATGAATTTTTGAGAACTTTTCACACCTTTCTCTTTGAAAAATATGCACACAAGGCTTGCAAAACACATGCAAAGATGGGAAAAAGTGTTAAGGGTTAGTGAATAGAGGTTTGCCTTGATCAAACTATAGTTTGGTAATTAAACCCTTGAAAATGAAATGAAAAGAGATTGATGAATGAAAAAAATACAATGCTACAACTCACCAAACCCTTGAAGTATAAATCTAGAGATATGCAAGAAGAAGCTCTGATAGATGTATGCTTGAGAATGCCTAGAATTCTCGAATGCTTTATAATTATTTGAATGATTAGGAAAATTGAGGAGATATTAAAGAGATGAAAAAGATGAGAGGAAAACCCTATATTTATACATTATTATACAAAATTTCCACAAAATACCTCATCATAGGTTGAGCACAAGTCTTAAAAAATAATATACCACCAAAATTTTGAAATATTTTTTATTTTTGAGCCAAGTGGAACTAAGTTGCCCCAAGTGGTGACTTGGTCTCACTAGGGAAATTTAAGTGGGTGCTGAGAATTAAAGTGTATTAAATAATTTTTAACTAAATTATTCTCAAAAGTACACTAGAGTAGGGTGTGTAAGTGTATAAAGGTGCCATTTAAGCATAAGAAAGGGTTAAATTATTGATGACAAGCCTCGAAAAGTGTGAAAGTTTGTTGCAACACTTTACAACACTTTGAAATAAGGCTTGGTAAGTGATACAAATTGGTTATTTAAGCAAATTATATTAAAAATATCCTAGAAAAGTGTCAAAGTGGGTTACAACACTTCACAAAACTTTTACAAGGAATCATAAAGTACCTATTTGTTAGTATGTGGTGACTGATCATGCTATATTGTACACCCTTCATGTATCCTCACCGAGGTCCAATTTTTTTTGGGAGTGGTAGCCCCTGAGAATTTTTTTTACCATTTTTTTCTTTTCATCATTGAAAAAAAAATTGACTTTGTAAAACCCTAAAATCATTGGATGGTTGCGGTTTTGTGGATGTAGCCCAGATTGGGTGAACCACATTAAATTCTCTATGTTGTCTTGTTTCTACTATATTTTTTTATATTTTATTTCTCTATTTTATTGATCAAATCTAAATTTAACTATTAGATATTTTCTTTATAACCCTAACAAGTGGTATCAGAGTGGGTTGTTTTCAATTATCCTTTGTAGGAAGGTCTCATGGTTGAGTGGGAGTCTCAAAATTAAATGGGAGCAATTGAGGATGAGGGTAAATTGAAGGTGGATAAATTCAATGGGAAGAACTATCAGTTATGGAATATGTTGATCTAGTATTATCTCTATCAAAAGGATTTATGCAGGCCATTGAAAGGAATAGGAAAGAAATTGACAACAATGAGTGATGAGGAATGAAATATTTTAGACAGAAAGGCACTAGGAGCTATTCATTTATGCCTAGCACAATTGGTGGAATTCAATATTACAACATCAAAGACAAATTAAGAGTTGATAGAAACCCTAGTGAAGTTATATGAAAAGCCTTGTGCTTCAAATAGGGTATTTCTTAAGAAGCATTTATTTAATATGAAAATGGTAGAAGGCGGGTTAGTTGCCAATCATTTAAATGAGTTTAGTATGGTTACCAGTCAATTAAATTTTGTAAATGTAAACGTTGATGAAGAAGTTAGGGCTCTTTTGATTATGCATTCTTTTCCAGAAAGCTAGAATAGCTTGGTAATGGTTGTTAGCAATTCTATTTCTAGTTTGAATACATTGAAATTTGATGATGTTGTTGGTGTTAATTTAAATGAGGAAATTTGTAGAAATAGCTTAGGTGGAACATCCACATCAGGCAATGTTTTGAATGCTGAAAGCAGGGGGAAAAAAAGGAGAGAAAACAATTCTAGAAGTTGTGGGAAGTCACAAGGAAAATCAAAGGACAAGAGGTCTCAATCTAGAGGTAAGAGGGATTGCTGGTACTATGGTAAGCTAGGTCATTTATAGAAATATTGTTGGTCTTGAAAAAATAAAAGAAACAAAAAGGAAGGAAATAAAGAGGAAAATGTGGTAAATAATAAATCTGATGAGGATGCTTTGATTATTTCCCTTGATAATGCTAATGATTCTTGGGTGTTAGATTCAGGGGCTTCATTTCATGCTATGCCCCATATAAGTTATTTTATTGATTATGTCCAAGGGGATTTTGGGTTATTTAATTTGGGAGATAATGAACATTGGCAGATTGTTGGAAAGGGAAGAATCAAGACTAAGTTATAGAATGGGAGTTATTGGCTACTACATGAGGTAAGGAAGGTTCCAAATTTGAAAAGAAATTTAATTTTAGTAGGGAAACTAGATGATGAGGGTTGTATTGTTACATTTAGTAATAAAAATAAGAAGGTTACAAAAGGTGCCCCAGTGGTAGAAAAAGGTGTGAAAGTAGGCACCATATATCTTTGTATAGGTCATACAGTTCCTTCTACTTTAGCTATTGCAAATAAAAATCAATGATTACGAATAGTTGTAGTTTAGCAAGCAAAAAATCAGACAGTTGCTATGGATTCTGAATCAACACTATGGTATAGTAGACTTGGGCATATGAGTGCAAAAGGTATGAAATTACTTCATTCAAAGAATGTTTTACCAAGTCTAAAATGTGTTAATATGGATTTCTATGAAATTTCTGTGTATGGCAAACAAAAGAGAGTTAGTTTTCTCAAGGATGGAAAGCAAAGCAAAGATGAGAAATTGGACCTTGTGCATACAGATGTATGGGGACCAGCTCAAGTATCTTCTCTCGGTGGCTCTTGGTACTATGTCACTTTTATTGATGATGCAACAAGGAAAGTATGGATTTATTTCCTTAGGTAGAAATATGATGTATTTGACAATTTTAAGAAATTGAGAAGCTTGGTTGAGAATGAGATAGGTAAAAACTTAAAATGTCTCAAATTTGATAATGGTGGTGAGTATTACAGCAAAAAGTTTGACGAATTTTGTTCCTCTAATGTTATTCATAGGTAGAAAATAGTTCCAAGGATTCAACAAGAAAATGGAGTGGTTGAGTGCATGAATAGAAAAATAATGGAGTGTGCACAAACTATGAGATTGCATGTTGGGTTTCCTTTAAACATGTGGGTGGAGGTTGTAAACATTATTGTTTATTAAATCAATAGAGTTCTCTCTAATCCTTTGGGTTGTGGTATTCTAGATGAATCATATAGGTAAGAAGGTGATTTATTCTTTTTTCAATACCTTTGGTTGTGAAGCATTTGTACATGTAGATTCTAAAAATAGAAAAAATTGGGTTTCGAAAATTAAATTTTTTTGAGTAGCAGGGATGTCATATTTAAAGAGAAAGTGTTGTACAAACATCAGTTGTAGCAACATGAGAAGAAAAAAAAAGATTATGTAGTGCTAGATAATACACCAAACAATAATGTTCTAGAGGTTCCTCATGCTCCACAACAATAGAAACAACAAATACCACAAAATCTAGTGAATGTTAGATGATTTTCAAGGATAAGTGGACCTCCAAAAAGATTTTCTCCCTCTTTATATTCTATTTTATTAACTGATGTTGGTGAACCAGAATGTTATTGATGAGCCCAAAATATGCTCACAATTTGTATATCTTGGTGTACTTTTAATACCCTCATTTCTATTGTTTATGGTTGTTTAAAATCTTTAAGAAACCTTTTATTGGGAGATATCCTATAGCAATGCACTTTCATGATTCCTGCAGCCTATCATGTTAACATGTCTATATTTATTACCCCGTTTGACTCCCTAAATGACTGGTATATCGCATATAGATTTTGAATGATGAAATAGATTTAAATATGTGATTAATGAATGGATATTGTGTATGTGCCAGGCACCTTTTCTTTCACATATGTTACCTTGTGGTTCGCAGGTTGTTGAAGAAAATATGATTGAGTCAAGCGCAATAGATCTTGTCCTTGCAGTAAAGTCCAATTCCTGCATGACTTCGAGGAAGATCTAGCGAAGACTCTTTGACTGAAACTGATGGGAAGGATTTTAAATGTTAGTCAATCTGGAAAGAGTGGAGTGCTAGATTCTCTCTGGATCGGGTTGAATGGATGAGCTCATTTGTGAAGTTTGTTCCTCAATTTTAGGGTACATTTCATATCCACGTCTTTCTCTATTAGGGTTAGTTATTTTCCTGATTCAAATAAGTGCTCCTCCTGCATGAGTAAGCAAGGATGGAAGCAAAATGATAGGAAGGGTATCATGTAAGAGTTAGTATGATAATAGAAAGCAGAATCTGTATGACAAGAGACATAGTTTGTTGTTAGTTTTCATACGAACAGAACAATGTATACCATTCTGAGTTTATGAATAAAGTTTGATGAAGTTCTGAGTTCAGCACTTGCGTAATTAGTTGATGCTTGCTAAGGGGGCCCACTTAGTAAGTATCAGTAGTTAATTAGTTAGTTGTTTCTTTTTTGTTGATCATCAGTTTGATTTCATCTTTGAAGTTTCTATGCAAACTCAGTCTTATATTGTTCCTGTAGCATCGTGAATCCATCCCTGTGTCTATTCCTGCAGCATAAGGCCAATTCATAATTTGTTTATCAATCATAGCTATTATGATTTCTGCTTTGGTTAAATTATAGTTGGGTTAAGAGAACATTGCATTACCTTCCTGTAGCATAGGTAGAATCTCTTTTTAGGTATTTCTTTTTTGTTAAGTTATGAATAAAGCTAGTTCTTGGTGCACATATAGTGTTGCTCTATTCAAAGTATACATTCCCTAGTTTGGCAAGTAAATGAACATCCATGGAGATATATTAGTCACTTGCTGGAATGTCCAATTCCTAGGATAGGTTTTTTAGTGATTTTCATATCCTTTTGTGAGCGCGACCATTTTTGGCGTCGTTGCCTGGGATGGTGTCAAGCTAAGAACCTGTCAGAAGTCATTTTTAGCTTTAGTTTAGTTTGTTAATCAAGAATTTTTTAAAATCCTTCAAAATCACCATACATTCTATTGCATGCATAGAAGAAGAGACATGCTAGGAAGGTTCCTCCCTAAAAACCTATTTGTTGAACAACCATTTGACCCAGAGCCTGGTGAAGAACCTGAGGAAAATCCATTTGCTATGATACTCCAGCAAGAAAATATGGCAAATAATCCACCTAATCCACCTCCTGCTTTTGAGTTTCCCATTGCGGCCCAACAAGATACTGATAACCTTAAAAATATTCCTTCTTCATTACTTCTCAAGTTCTATGGCCTAGTTACGGAGGACCTAGAAACTTTCCTATTTGAGTTTGATATCCTCTGTCATAGTTATGACTACACTATAGATGCTCATAAACTGAAAGTGTTTCCTGCTACCTTAAAGTAGGGAGCTCTCAGATAGTTTATGAGTTTGGGAAGGAATGTTGTTGATAGTTGGGTAGTCATGGAAACAAATTTTCTTGAGAAGTACAAGGGATATTGTAAGAGTGGTAGTAAAGGCGATGATATATTCAGAATTCAATAGAAGGAGGATGAAAGTCTAGATGATTATATCTCAAGATTCTTTTTTTCC
This sequence comes from Sequoia sempervirens, assembly GCA_007258455.2. Lineage (NCBI taxonomy): Eukaryota > Viridiplantae > Streptophyta > Pinopsida > Cupressales > Cupressaceae > Sequoia > Sequoia sempervirens. The sequence continues at coordinate 59,702 of VDFB02057684.1, forward strand.
CTGAAAAAGAATTCCAACCATACTCTCAACGAAGAATCTCATAAACTACTTTTTCTAAGGGGAATCAGTGATGCCTATATAGATGCCCTGGACCTGATGGGAGGAGGAAATATAACCCAAGCATCTTGGGATGATATCAAGCAGATATGTCTCAATTACTCTCGAATAAATGTGAAGAAGGGTAGAGGTCATCAAGCTACAGTGGGCAAGTCTTCTTCTAGTGGAGTTTTCTGAATGGAGATCACAAATTTGCTATCTGATTTCAAGCAGGACATCACAAACAACATGGCTACACAGTTGGATACCATGCAAGCTCACAAGAAACATGCAAAGGCTTAGGCAATCCTGGCCGAGTTCTATCCACATTGTAGATAGAAGAAACATGACTACAGATGCAAGATGGTGGCTAACATGGAGGCTAAATAGTTACCTACTGATTTTAAGATGATAGAAGGTGATGATGACCAAGTCTTCTTTGTTACACAAAGGATACCATGGGCTCTAAGACAAGGTATGCCTAAAGATCACTTGACTTTTAGTAATCCTTACTCTAATTATAATAACCAATGGCAACCTACATATGGCCCATCTCCACCTTGGAATGCTCCTCAACCATACTGGCCTAGCTATCAGAGCCCTCAATGGTAACCCCCTCAAGGAGGTTGGTAGTAGCCATAAGGACAATGGACTCCACCTCCAGGTAACTGGAAGTAGAACCCTGAATGGAGAAGCCCTCAGCAATGGCAAAACCAACCCCCTGGATTCCTGCAATCTCAGCAGCCACAACCTCCCGCTCTTATGCCTCCTCCTGCAGCACCTGCAACAAATACTGGCCATCCAAAATAAATGCCTATGCCTACTCAACCATTGCCAAATCCTAATAGTAAGCAATAGCAGCAACAACAACAACCTATGTATTCTTTAGAAGTCAACCAGTATCCAGCCTATGCCTTGGATATCAATAATATCCATCTTAGGTCTAGAACCACACTCCCTACTCTACAGCCATCTGTAATTACAAAGATTCCAAACTCTGCCACTGACAACCTGTTGATTATGCAGAAGATATACCTATACTAGCTACAGCCTCTAAGGAACCTATCTTACAGCCTTAGGCTACACCACCTTTTCCTCAGAGATTACAAATGAGTACACCCAAGACCATTGAAGAGCCTACTTTTGATATTCTAGAGCAGTTGAAGAATGTACAAGTTCAAATTCCTATTTTTCAAGCTATTAAAGATGTTCTAGTCTATGGAAAAGCTATTAAAGAAGCCTATCTAAAGAAACAAGGAAGAAAGAAAAAAGATCCCCAAACTATCTGTGTTTTAGGACAAATAGCTGATATTATGCTGGGGAAGGTTGTCATTCCAAAATATACTGATCCTAGAAGTCCTGTAGTCAAAATAAATATTAATAGTTAGGTAGTAAGAAATGTTTTGGTTGACCTTGGTGTAGCCATTAATGTGATGACCAAGCACACTATGGAGAGTTTGAGAATCCCAAACATTCAGTCTACACTAACTATCCTACAGCTTGCTGACAATTCCACGGTTACACCTGATGGAGTGATTGAAGATGTTATTGTCACCCTTGAATCTTGGGAATACCCTGTTAATTTCACCATATTGTCCACTAAGGCTAGCTCAGGAGGATATCCTATTATCCTAGGTAGACCCTGGTTAGCTATAGTTGATACCCTTATAGGATGTCATTTAGGGGACATGACAATTTCTGATAGTCAGTCAAGGAAGAAATTGGCTTTATACCCACTTGCACAACCTCTGCCAAATTTGTCCCAATCAATTTGGCCAAATCTAGGAGAGGAAACTGAAGAAGTCAATTCATTGGCTTAGTTAATGATGCTAGAAACTGATCCATTTTCCCAGCTTCAGAGTGAAGATAACCTACTTGTACACATTCTATAGTTTAGTTCTGGTTTGAATAGCCCATCTATTTTGGACAGCCGTCCTCAGCAATGCTTCCTGCAACAACTGAATCCTGAAATCCATCATAATTTTCTATTATGTGATATACGGGCACCACCTATATCAGCAACCTCAATAAGTGATCTCACCAAATAGATAGAAGTATCTCCAAGTTGTTGTCTACATATTAATAATAAGTTGCTTCTATCTCAACAAACTTCCCTAGCCTCAATCCTGCAAGCCCACCATAGAGCTTTTGCATTGGACTATGGGGATATGAAGGGTTTAGACCCAAAACTCTATACACATTGCATATATATCAACAATGAATTCAAACCTATTAGGCAGCCCCAAAGAAGAATTAATCCAGCTTTGAGAGAAATTGTTAAAGAAGAATTGTAGAAAATGTTAACAGCTGGCTTTATCTACCTAATCTTTGATAGTCAGTGGGTTTCCCTATTGGTCATTTTTCCTAAGAAAGGAGGAAAATGGAGGGTATGTGTGGATTACAGAGAGCTCAATTTTGCAACAAAGAAAGATTACTTTCCTCTTCCATTCATTGATCAAGTTCTGGATAATTTAGTTGGAAAGAAATACATCTCATTCTTGGATGGCTTCAGTGGATACAATCAAATCAAGAATTTTCTTGAGGATCAGGAGAAGACTACTTTTACATGCCCTTGGGGAATGTTTGCCTATTCATTTTTGCCTTGTGGTCTTTGTAATGCTCCTGCAACTTTCTAGAGGGCAGTCATAAGTATCTTCTCAGACATCTCATATGATTGCATGGAAATATACATGGATGACTTTACTGTTTATGGTACGACATTTGAGGAAGCTCAAGCAAACTTGGAGAAATTACTATAGAGATGTGAAGATCATAACCTATCGCTGAATAGTCAAAAGTGTTTCATGATGATGCAGGAGGGAATAGTGCTTAGTCACTATATTTTTGCTGTAGGAATTCAGGTTGATCCTGCTAAGATTGAGGTCATCTCTAAGTTACCCTCTCCTACTAAACAAAAGGAGGTACAAAGCTTTCTAGGCTATGTTGGCTACTATAGAATATTCGTCAAGGACTTTAGAAAAATAGCAGGCCCCTTATATAGTCTACTAAAGAAAGATACAGAGTTTTCTTGGACAGAGGAATGTGAAAAACCATTTCTTGACTTGAAAGTCGCCCTTACACAGGCACCTGTTCTGAAAGGAACTGATTGGTCACTTCCATTTCCTATTCATACTGATGCATCAGATTATGCAATTGGAGTAGTGTTAGGATAGAAGGATGGTTCGACAGAACATGCACTCTACTACATAAGCAAAAACCTGCAAGGGGCTGAATTCAACTACACTATTACAGAAAAAGAAATGTTGGCAATCATCTATGCCCTCAATAAATTCAGGCATTATATCACTGGTTATTAGATATTTGTCCACACTGATCATGCAGCAATCTAGTATCTCATGAACAAAGCCTCAATATCCAGGAAACTAGCAAGATGGTTATTGCTGATGCAGATATTTGACATTACAATTGTGGACAAGCTAGGTAGAGCCAACGTAGTTGCTGATTTCCTTTCTAGAATTCAAAGGCAAGATGAATCTGCACTTATTGAAGACTCCTTTCTTGATGAGCACCTAGTTGCAATCAAGGTTATTCACCCATGGTATGCTAATATAGTAAATTATCTAGCAACAGGAAGAACTCCTCAATTCTCCCCTAAGGAAAAGAGATTATTGGTAGAGAAAAGCTTTAAATTTTCTTGGATTGTAGATTGCATGTTTTATATAGGGCCAGATCAAGTTATGAGGAGATGTGTACCAGAGGAGGACACTCATGATATACTGCATGCAAGCCATGATGAGCCGTGTGGTGGACATTTTGCTGCCAAAAGGACAAGAATGAAATTTTTAAATACTGGTTACTATTGGCCAACCTTGCATAGTGATGCAACCAAATATACCAGGAGATGTGACAGATGCTAATAGATGGGAAGACCAACTTGTTTTGATGAGATTCCTCTATTTCCACAAGTTGTAGTTATACCCTTCAACAAGTGGGGACTGGACTTTGTAGGACCAATTGATCCACCTTACAATGGTAAGTCCTACATGCTTGTATGCACAGATTATGTCACAAAATGGGTAGAGGCTAAACCTATAAAACATGCTAGGGATAATAAAGTGGTTGAATTCCTATATGAGGAAATATTTACTAGGTTTGGTGTTCCTAGGGAAATAGTGACACAACAAGGAGCACAATTTACTTCTACACTTATCACAACTTTAGTGAATTAATACAATATATGGCACAAGAAATCAACTCCTTATCACCCCCAGGCCAATGGCCAAGTTGACGTCACCAATAGGGATATAGAAGCCATTTGACTAAAACTGTAGATTTGCATCGGAAGGACTGGGCCACAAGGTTACCAGAAGCTATATGGGCCTACCGTACTACCTAGAAAACTGCTACAGGATATAGATCTTTTGAATGGTGTATGGTAAAACAACTATGATGCCAATAGAATTTGAACACAAGACTCTAAGAACAACATTAGAGATGGACATGGACTTAACAAATGCACAAAAGGATAGAATCATGCAGCTAAATGCTCTAGATGAGCTCTAAAAGAATGTCGTGCAACACACTGAGATGATACAGAATCAGTGAATGAGGTGGCATGATAAATACATTAAGGAAAAGAAATTCAAAGTAGGAGATTGGGCTCTGCTTTATGACTCACGATATAAGGACAGTCCAGGAAAATTACAGACCAGATGGTTGGGCCCATATGAAATTGAGAATGTATTTGATAATGGTTCAGTTCAACTTGTTACAATTGATCCTGTTAGATTCAAGTTGTTAGTTAATGGACACCGCCTCTAGTTGTACCATAAACCACTCTCAAAAGAAGAATTCATGCAGCAGTTCATTCAGGATCGTGCTGCTACTCTTCCTATAGCTGAAGGCTTTAGCCTTTCTCTTGAAACTTCACCGTAATTTTGAAATGCATGCTCATAAAAAAGGTTTCCTTTTTAAGGAAACCCTTTTTCTTCATTTCCACTTGTCGCCACATCTCACTTCTTTATCTTTTGTTCCATCCATCCATTCCATCCATTCATCTCATCCGCCCACGTCATCCATCCACCTCATTCATCTGCACCACCATTAGTTATGATATCATTCCCAACTGTCACCTCATGCTGAAGCTATCATCTTTCTCAACATGTACAAGCATTTATTGAAAGGTATGCTATATCTTTTGTTATCGCATCTTTGATTTATTTCATTTTATTCATTTACTACTATGTCTATATCAGTCATTATTACCCAATCTATGCCTATTCTTTAGTACATGTGAGGACACATGTCATACTCTAAGTAGGGGGCGTGATAATCCACTTTTTAAACCTATCTTTTCACCGCTACCATACCTGCTTAGATAACCTTTCTTTATTCTTTTCTAGTACTTTCCAAATATGAACACATGTCTTTTTCATGCATGTTTTTCATTAAAAGTCATGATTAAGACTACTTGTTTAAAAAGTTCATTTTTGAAAAGAAGAGAAAAGTGACAGCGAGACAAAAAAGAACCAGAACAGAAAGGGAAATAGAAGGAATTTTTGGATTTTCAGCAAAGAGTTGAGTTCAACTAAGGAAAAACTGTGAATATGGGTGGTCAGCTGGTGTGACATGAGCCTGTAGCTCATGAGTTATTATTGCAAAATCTTCAAACAGTCTAGGAATTCAGCCTCTTTGGATGGTTGAATTACTTTTTGAGTTTAGATGCTTTCAATGAGGAGGTTGTAGGTTAATTTTTAAGAACCCTTTCTGAAGGAGAGGCTACTATATGGGGTCTAACAGTTGTTGTAACTGAAGAAAGAATTGCAGAGGTAACTAGGCTTCTAGCTATTGGAAAGAATTTTTCTTTGGATGTTGCCTCTGCAAGGGCTGAATTTACAATACCCACTGACAAACCTTTAGAAGTCTCCAAGCAGGGATGCAAGTAAGTGTTGTTGCCTCCTCCATATTCAGAATACACTGCTTTCATAATCAGGTATTTAACATGTGAAATTTGTTTCTCTTATCTACATTCTTATCATTTCAAATTGCTAAGTCACATGAGACATGGGTTAGTTGTAAATGTTTCAAACTTCTTATTAAAATTTTTGGAACAAAGTGCCCATGGAACCCAATAGGGGAAGGATAAT